>CM076580.1:832879172-833148323 GCA_034641835.2 Pinus albicaulis
TAAAAGGTTTGTAACTATGTTAAAATTAAATGTTTATTTTTTATTTTATTTTATATTTTTGAGTTCACAGGGATTCAGAGTTAGTTATTAGGAAGGTCAATGGGGAGTATAATGCAAATCATCGCAGACTCAGGGCCTACCGAAACAATGTCATGGACCTTTTGAAAACATTTGAGGAGTCCAAACTATTTTTTGTCCCAAGAAAAAGAAATATCGCGGCCCACAATTTAGCCTTTGCAACTAGAACATGCTTAATGCCATATAGCACCGAAGACTGCACAACTCAGATAAAATTTAGACTAGCTGTGCCTGATAATGAGAAGTATTGGCAGGTGTTTGACAATGACAAACAAATAGAAGACTTCATGCAATTCAGAAATGAATTCGAACTAAACGGTTTGGACTCAGAATATGAAACAAACTGCAAGGAAGAAAAATTTCTTGATGAAGAAGAACCGTCTCCTGAGATTGCTAATATAAACCGGTTATCTATCTAACTTGAAAGCAAAATAGAAATGAATGTAGAGTTTGAAACAGAGGAGTTAGAAACTCTACACTCTAAAGATGAAAGTTTTCCTAAGGTTCTGGCCCCTTTAGAAGAGTTGTTCGATTTTAAATATGTGGCGAATAAACCAAAAATGGAGCCTGTAGAGACTGAAGTGGAAGAGTGTAATATTGGCAGTGAACTTAAGCTGAAAATGATTAAACTATCCAAGACTTTACCGGCTCACATTAAACTTAAATACATTGAGCTGTTTAAAGAGTTCTCTGATGTTTTTGCATGGAGTTACGAAGATCTTAAATCCTATGACACTGAAATAATACAGCACAAAATTCCCCTCAAAGAAAACCAAAAACCATTCAAACAGAAGCTACGCAAAATAAACCATGTCCAGTTACCATTGGTTCAGAAGGAGATCATGAAAATGTATGATGCTGGTATTATTTTCCCTGTTAGATATTCTGAATGGGTATCTAATCTAGTTTCTGTTAGGAATAAAACTGGAGAAATCAGGCTTTGTATAGACTTTAGAGACTTAAAAAAATCTTCATTAAAGGACAACTACCCGTTACCCAAGATGGATCATATTTTAGAAAGGGTGGTAAGGTCTAAAAGAATTTATATGCTTGATGGTTATTCAGGGTACAATCAAATTTTAGTCCACCTTGTTGATCAATTAAAGACAACCTTTACTACACCATGGGGCACTTTCATGTATGTGAAGATGCCTTTTGGTCTAATGAATGCTGGAGCAACTTTTCAAAGAGCCATAGACATAGAATTCTTGGAGGAACTGGGCTTCTTCATAATTATCTATCTTGATGATGTTACTGTGTTTTCAAAAACAAATGAAGAGCACTAAGAACATTCAAGAAAGGTTTTCGAGAAGTGTAGAAAGTTTGGGATATATTTAAACCCTAAGACACTATTTGGTCTCCAAGAAAGTAAACTTCTTGGGCACATTATTTTGAAAGAGGGTATAAATATAGATCCCAAGAGGATTGAGGCCATATTGCAAATATCTCATCCTTGAAACATTAAAGAGTTGCAGTCTTTCATCAAAAATATTAACTTTTTGAGAAGGCTCATCCCGAACTTGGATGAGCTCCTTAGGAATATCATAAACATGTTAAAGAAGGAGCAAGGGGTAAAATGGACCTTGGAAGCAAAGAATTCCTTTGAACTGGTGAAACAAGCATTAACCAAAACAACAGTTCTTATAAGTTCTGATTTTTCAAAAGATTTTTATATTTTTTCATTTGCATCAGAACATACCATAGTTGTTGTTCTTTTGCATAAAAATCCACAAGGACAAGAGCAGCCCATTGCATTCTTTAGTAAGTCATTGAGGGATGCCCCTTTGAAGTATAACATTATGGAGAAGCTAGCTTTTTCTTTGGTTAAAGCTTTGAAAGACTTCAGGGTGTACATCCTTCACTCACACATCATTGCCTTCGTCCCAAACTCAGTTGTTAAAGACGTTCTAACACATGACCCAGATGGTAAGAGAGGTAAGTGGATTGCTATTATTCTTGAATATGACTTAGAGATAAAACCCACTAAGCTCATCAAAGGCCAAGGTATAGCTAGATTAATGTCTAAATCAAATTTTGAAGTTCTTAATATTAATATGATTGATGCTTTCGATGACCAAGAAGAATTATCAACTCCTATTGTTGAAAACCATTTTATCAATTCTCCTTGGTATGCTGATATTATTTATGTTTTTCTTAATTTGAGTACACCTCCTGGTTTGACAAAAACAAAGGAAAGATTCTTAAAGTTAAAAGTTGTAAACTATTGCATTATAGATAGATGTCCTTATTGGAAAAATGCAAGTGGTGTATTGCTTAAATTTTTGCCTGAGTTTGATGCAGAGAAGGTTAAATATCAGTTTCATGAAGGAGAGTGTGGAGGTCATTTGTACTGGAAGAAAATAGCGAACAAAATTCTGAGGGCTGGTTTCTATTGGCCTACTCTTTTCCATGATGTGCATAAGATGATCATAGCCTGTCATAAATGTCAACTTTTTGAATGCAAAAGAAAACTGTTACCCCTACCTCTACATCCAATCACTCTTGAGGACCCATTTAAACAATGGGGACTTGACTTCATCGGAGAAATCCATCGCCCATCTTCTGCCCAAAATAGATGGATTCTCACTGCCACAGACTATTTCACTAAGTGGATAGAAGCCATTCCTTGTAAGCAGGCCAATGATTCATTTATCATAAAATTTATGGAGACTAATATTCTCTCCAGATTTGGCTGTCCTCCAAGATTATCACTGCTAATGTAGTAGCATTTGGATCAAAGAAGATGGTTGAGTTCTGTCATAGATATCAGATAACATTGGGGAATTCCACAGCTTATTACCCCTAGGGTAATGGACTTTCAAAATCCTCAAATAAAAGCTTAGTGAACATAATCAAGAAACCGTTGGAGGACAACAAAAAGTCTTGGCACACAAAGCTGGTTCATGCACTTTGGGCTGACAGATTGACTTTGAAGAAATCTATTGGTATGTCACCTTTTCAGCTTGTGTATGGTACTCATGCAAATTTTCCAAACAGCCTTGGTGTACTAGTAATGAAGTTGATTCAAGAGTTACAAACTGAAGAAAATGACATGATCATAAGAATAAACCAGACCATTCATCTTCAGCAAGCCAGAGAGGAAGTTTATAACAAAGCATTGTAGAAGCAGGACATCATTAAAAAAAAAATTGACAGAAGAACAAAGGCCAACAATTTCAAGATTGGGGACAAAATTTTAAAATGGGATTCAAGAACAGAAGAAAGGGCAAGCATGGAAAATTTGACAACTTATGGCTTGGCCCTTACTCTATTCATTTAGCTGCTGGTAACAATGCATTTCTCTTGCAGGAGTTGAATGGAGCAGAATTGTTTGGGGGTCCTGTCAATGGCAGGATGCTTAAGCATTACTTCTCTTAATAAATGCTATGTTTTGAAGCCTTTTTTATCTTTTTCATTATAAATATATCATCCACCATTTCATTCAAAGTTAGAAAAATCAAAAATACAAAAACAAAGAAAGAAAGAAAAGATGGCAGATTGTGAAAACAAGAAGGTATAGCCCCATACCAAAAAAGAGAAACAAATTCTGAAAGTGTGCAAGCTCAAATGCCACTCCTAAATAACACACTTCTAGTTAGTCAAACTTTCTAAACTTGACTAATTAGCTTTAAATTTTCTGCTGATAGGATAGTGAATTCGATTTTCCAAAATGTTTAATCTTATCTTATCAGTAGATAGTTTAGGATAGAAATTAAAGGTTCAAACATGTTCAAAATTTGAACCTAAGCTTCCAAAAAGAGATGACTCAAATCTGTTTTATTTTTTCTGAGTCAAAAAGAAGTAAATCTAGTTCTAATTAGCTTAAATCTGGACCAGAGAAAAAGGAAGAAACAGCTCAAACAAGAGCCAAAACAGAGCTGTAAAAAGAGAAGGCCATGATGAGAAACTTTTAGATCTTAAACCTTCCTTTTTTATTTAATTTTCTGCAAAATAAATGTCTATGTGCAGCTTGTCTTTCATGCCATAGACCAGCATCAAGTTAGACTGTTTAATCCTGACTTGAATGCTTTTTAAATTTCTATTGTAGAATTTAGAGAATAAAAAATCTATTAGATTGTTTAATCCTAACATATTGATAGAATAGGTAGAGAATCATATGGGCTCAACTATTTAATCTGAGTCCATGGAGAAATAAGGAGTAGAAGTAGATTAGATTTCCTACTTTCAAAATAATAAAATGTTGTAAAAATATTTTGCCAATCCAAGTGCACTCTGATGAAGAAAAAATGCTAGATCAGTAGGATTGGGTAGGTAGAAAGTTTATATTGATGAAGGTCCATTGTTTTCATAGCTGCTAGTATCTTTTCATAGAAGATCATCCCAGCAAAGGAAGGGCAGCCCAATGGATCAGGCGCAAGTCCGCCTCCCAGAGAACATAATGGATGTGGCACAGGTCAGCCTCCCAGAGAATGCAAGTCTAAAGTTCTTGATGCCTTCAAGAAGGAATCATCCCCAATTGGAGCCACTGTTAGCCACCTATAATATTTGTTATAGCAAAAGGTGGCCAAGACTTTTTGAGCCTTCTGTTAGCCCCCCTATGGAATTCTTGACAAGAAAGCTGGGGGCTAGATTGTTCTGGAGCCTCCAAGGAATGCCTTTCCCCTGAAAATTCATCCTCCTTGGAGTCTCTCTGTGCTAGGCCTAATATACATCCTCTCTGTTGATCTATTCCTCAAAAGGGGCCTTTTTACCCCTATATCCTGCAAACTTCCCCATCTCAACCTCTATCTTCCCTTTTTCAAAATCCCCCCTTCCTTATGCTTAAATGCCTCGAAACCCCCTTGAAATCCTTTCCCTACCCCTATTTTTGCCTTTCTTACCCTTCATTGCTCTATCGTTACCCCTGGCTGGCCCTAAATTGCATTGAAAATGAGTAAAAATCCATACATTTCACATAAAAGGCCTTAGCCCCCTTCCCCATTAGCCTCCGCACCTTTTCCCATAAGACCCGGCACCATGACCAACACCGAATCTGCCAGGCACTTAGCCCCTCCAAATCTGTCTCTGCGCGAAAAATCGTTTGAAACCTTTGAAAATGAGCATATATATGGTTTTGACGCGTAAATTTAAATCGACAGATCTCAACCGTCCGTTAAAGATCAGATCCAACGGTGCGACGTGTGACTTTACATGTGGACCCCCCAGCCTGCGCAGTTTTAGAAAACCCACTGGTAAATTCCGCACCACCATCTGTGAGTTAGCGGTTTTCTTCCATCACCCAGCGATTCCACTAGCCGACCACCGCGTGTCCACTGTACGATGCTGAAACTGCTTTCCTCCCACGCATTAAATCTCGACCAAGGTCGCTCATCGAAATCATCGTGCACTGTTGGATCTTACACGCCCAATCCTACGGTCGTCATTCATCAAACCTGCGCACTGCTTAACGCCCGATCATCGTGCATGTTGGCCCACCGTCTGCCATCCTCAGCCGTAGATCTCACCCGATCGAATGGATAGCATTTAATCTTTAGCCTTCGCACCTTTCCCTGTTCCAACTTGTGGTCAAGCCATCGCCCTTCATTCGCTCGATGATCCGATGGTTCGGAGCCTCTCCGCCAGTGGACCCCGCAGCGCACTATACCCCAAACCCACTGGTTTTTTCCACACCACCCATCTGCAACAGGCGGTTTTCCCCAGAGTGCCAGCGATTCCACTAAGTAAATGACATGTGGAATCTGTACGATGGAAAAACCACTATCTCCCCACGCATTATCGTTCAGCCCAAACCTCGCAACGAAATCCAAGATCATCGTTAGATCTTGAGATCTTCATCCGACGGCTTTCCTTCGTCCAAGTTGCTCGCCCGTTAATCGGTCCCCGCTACGTCAGCAGGCCCACCATCTGTCACCCTCGCCGTTGATCTCCGCCCGATCGATGGTCCGGATCTGTCTATGCATGGTTGACCATTCCGTTGCCCCTCGGCCGCCACGTCACTCCACGTACACCCCCCGTACAGTCTCTCATTCTCTTGCGTATATACATTCAAAGTTTGTGTTTTTTTAATGTTTTTCATGCATTTTCGCTTTGTGTTCCGCCAACCCCAACCAGAGCAAGTTTTCACTGTTTCCTCTGTAATTTCTTCTGCCATGTCACCAAATGTGTCCATTACCTCCATCCACCTCATCCTTCATTCATCTTCATGGTTTTCTTCACAGTTTGTTGTTTTGCAGGGTCGCCCTCACCCTCATATTGGGAAGAGGAATGGTTAGAAACTAAAGATTACAGATTAGGATTTGAAAATGCCATGATGTAGGTCAGGGAAAAATATGAGCTTAGGAGAAAGAAAAGCCAAGATACTTCCAAAACAAAGACTCCTGAGATAACCATCAAGAAAAGACCTGATAAATCCTCTAAAGCATCTGCTGCAGACAACAAAATAGCAACTGAAAGTTCTGGTAAACATAAGGAGAAGGACAACCAGAACTTTGGAAAACAAGGCCAACCAACCAGCAGTACTAACACTTCAGTTAGTGCTCCTGATACAACTATTCCAAACCTTGCACATAGTGAGAAACCACAAACCGATTCGGCTACTAAAGCAGTATAAAATAAAACAGAATTGAACATTACAAAGGTCCAGTCCACTTTTAATCTAGAGAGTGAGATTGCAAAAACCAAAATCTCTGTACCATTATCTGAGTTGGGCACTCAGGATGTACATAAAGGCCAAATTTTGAAAGCATTAAATCTAGGAGAAATGAATGATTCTGTGAATTTTAATGATGATCAACCAGCCCTACTCTTTGGTCCCAAAATTGAAGGAAAATTTCAGGAAGGGGTAGTTCCACCTTTTTATATCAGTCTTAACATTCATGACAAGATACTCCACAATGCCATGCATGATTCTGGAGCATCACATAATTTAATTCCTAAGGTAGTGATGGAGAGGCTAGGCCTAGAGATAACCCGAACTTACAAAGATCTGTATTCATTTGACTCTAGCAGAGTAAAATGCCTAGGCTTGATCAAAGACTTATGTGTAAGTCTGACCTAGATTCCTGCCAAATGTATGGTCATGGATGTTGCGGTGGCAGATGTGCCACCCAAGTATAGCATGCTACTATCTAGATCATGGGGAGCCAAACTGCAGGGAACAATGCAGATGGATGGCTATTATGCCACTATCCCTATATTTGGCCAACTTAGAAAACTGTATAGAGAATATCAGATGAAATTATTAGTCAGTAGCCCCGAGAAACCTAAAAACTCACCATTATACTCTGTACATATAGATCTAGACTCTTTCATTCTCTACAATGACCAGTCCTCAGAAGAGCCGAGATCAGATAACGGAGACACAAACATACAGCCCATGGATTTCAACATAATGGCTACTCTGGAAGAATACGAAGAAGAAGACCATGGGAAAACTGTTGAAAATATAAATATGAATGAAACAGAAACAGAACAAAAACAACAAGCTAGCCACCTCCCTGATCTCCATGCCCATAATGAACCACAAAATGACCCCCCTCCTAGCACAAACCTCACAACTCAACATAATGGCGAATCCAGCTGTAGGGGAGGGGATGAAGAAGAAGTAAACAATGAACCCCTGTGGGAAATTAAATTTGATGGGTCTTGTACTAGGTAGAGTGCTGGAGCAGGAGTGTGGCTACGTAACACTAAAAATGATCACGCAGAGAGCCACGTTGTCAATCTGCATTTCAAATGCATGAATAACATTGCAGAATATGAGGCTCTGATCTTGGGCTTGAATCTGTTGAAAAAAATAGGAGCCCGTAGGATAGCTGTACAAGGAGACTCATAGTTAGTTATAAAACAGGTGAATGGTGAGTATTCAGCAAAACATCCCAGACTAAGAGCATATAGGAATGACACTCTCGATCTGTTGAAAACATTCGTTTAATATAAATTAGTGTTCATTCCTAGGGGTAAAAACGTTGTCGCTAATGGATTAGCTTGCCTAGCTATTTTGTATCCTAAGGCCCCCAATGACCAACAGATCATCATCTAGAGCAAATTCAGACCTGCAGTGCCAGACAATGAAAAATACTGGCAGGTTTTCGAAGGAGACAAACAGATTGAGGATTTCCTGATAGGCAGAAATGAGTTTGAATTTTTTGATTCAGACTCCAAACCTAATAGCTTATGCCTAGATGAAGATTCCTCAAATGAGGAAGAAACACCCTGTAACGTAGAAACTCCTTGTAACATAGCAATAAATCTTTTTTTTGAGCAAACTAGAAATTTTAACGAAAATAGCGAAAACACAGAAAATGAAGAGGTCGAAGTGCTGCAGGCCAAAGACAAGAATATACCCAAAGGCCTGACACCCTTAGAGGACCTCTTTGATTTCGATGATGTAGCAAAGAAGCCCACCATAGAACATGCAGAATCAGATATAGAAGAATGCAACGTAGGCACTAAAGACAGACCCAAAATGATAAAATTAGCTAAGTCTATACCTGCAAAGATGAAGAAAAAATGCATCGACCTGTTTAAGGAATTCATTGATGTGTTTGCATGGAGCTATGAAGACTTAAAGGCCTATGACACCAACATAATACAACACAAAATACCCTTGAAGGAAAATCAGAAGCCTTTCAGACAAAAACTCCACAGGATTAATCCAAAACAATTGCCTCCAGTGGAGAAGGAAATTAAAAAGATGTATGAAGCAGGCATAATAGTCCCTGTAAGGTTTTCTGATTGGGTGTCAAAATTAGTGGCTGTAAGGAAGAAAACAAGTGAGATTAGACTATGCATAAACTTCAGAGACCTCAATAGAGCCTCCCTGAAAGACAACTACCCTTTGCCTAGAATGAAGCATATCCTACAAAAGGTAGTAGGCTCTAAGAGAATCTCCCTTCTTGATGGTTTTTCAGGATATAATCAAGTTTTGGTACTCCCAGAAGATCAACTGAAAACATCTTTTACCACTTCATGGGGCACCTTCATGTATGTGAAAATGCCCTTTGGATTGATGAATGCTGGAGCTACCTTCTAGAGAGAAATGGATATTGCTTTCTTAGATGAGATTGGACACTTTATAGTTATCTACTTGGATGACTTGACTGTCTTTTCTAAAACTGAAGAAGAACACCTGAAACATATGAGAAAAGTTTTTGAAAAATGTAGAAGGTACGGTTTGTCCCTAAATCCTAAAAAGACTGTTTTTGGGTTGCAAGAAGGTAAAATTCTTGGCCACATTATATCTAAAAAAGGGATCAGGATAGACCCACAGCGAGTTGAGGGCATACTTCGAATCTCACATCCAAGAAAAATCAAGGAATTGCAGTCCTTCATAGGGAATATCAATTTCCTTAGAAGATTTATCCCCAATCTTGCTGAACATCTTAGGAAAATGACCGAAATGCTAAAGAAAGATGCAGGTATTAAGTGGACTGTTGAAGCCAAGAAATCTTTTGAATTGGTAAAACTTGCACTCACTCAGGCTCCTGTCCTCATCAGCCCTGACTTCTCAAAAGATTTTCTGATCTTTTCATTTTCTTCCCAACACACCATAGCCGCAGTTTTGCTGCAGAAAAATTTAGAAGGTAATGAACAGCCTATAGCTTTCTTCAGCAAAGCCTTAAGAGATGCACCCTTAAAGTACAACATCTTGGAAAAGCAGGCCTATGCTCTGATTAAGGCCTTAAAAGACTTTAGGGTGTACATTCTACATTCTCACACCATTTCCTATGTGCCAAATATAGTGGTTAAGGATATCTTGTCCCAAGACCCTGATGGGAAAAGGGGCAAATGGATTGCTACCATCTAGGAATACGACCTTGAAATAAAACCCACTAAGCTGATCAAAGGTCAAGGCTTGGCCCAGTTAATGGTTGAATCAAACTTGCAGGCCCTTGACATTAACATGATAAATGCCCTAGATGAGTAGTAAGGATTTCCCCATCCCACTGTTGAGGAGGAGTTTCAAAACTCTCCATGGTATTCTGATATCCTTTATGTGCTCACCAATCTCAAAGCCCCTCCAGAACTGCCCAAAACAAAGGCCAGATTCATAAAACTCAAAGCTCGAAATTACTGCATTATGAATGAAAGTCTATATTGGAAAAATCCAAACAGCCTTTTACTGAAATGTTTGTCTGAAACTGAAGCTGAAAGAATCAAACAAGAATTCCATGCAGTGGAGTGTGGAGGCCACCTGAGTTGGAAAACCACTGCAAACAAGATACTCAGGGCTGGTTACTATTGGCCTACACTCTTTAGTGATGTCCATAAAATGATTCTTGCCTGCCACAAATGCCAGATCTTTGAGGGCAAAAGAAAGCTCCTTCCCCTCCCTCTGTAATCGATCACCATAGAAGGCCCTTTCATGCAATGGGGCCTAGAATTTATAGGAGAAATTAATCCTGCCTCCTCTGGACAACATAAATGGATCCTAACTGCTACAGATTACTTCACTAAATGGATAGAAGCTATACCCACAAGGAATTCCACCGACTCTGTCATCATTAGGTTCCTAGAAGACTTCATCTTATCACGTTTTGGCTGTCCAAGGAAAATAATCACTGACAATGCTGCTGCTTTCGGATCCAAAAGAATGGTTGATTTCTGTCACAGGACGGAATAGCACTTGGACATTCAACTGCCTATTACCCCCAAGGTAATGGCCTAGCTGAATCATCAAATAAAATCCTGGTTACAATCATTAAGAAGCTACTGGAAGAGAACAAAAGATCATGGCATAAAAAGTTGATACATGCCTTGTGGGCAGACAGGCTCACTACAAAGAAATCTATTGGCATGTCACCCTTTCAGCTGGTTTATGGGACTGAAGCAGTTTTTCCTACTAGTCTTGGAGTTCCAGTGATCAAATTTTTCCAGGAGATACAATCAGAGGAAAACAGTATGGTAAGGAGAATCAATGAAACTATCCATCTGCAGCAAACAAGAGAGCAGGTTTATAGTAGAGCTGTCAGAGTATAGGAAGGCATAAAGAGACAGTTTGACAAAAGAACCAAAGCTTCAGATTTCAAGGTTGGAGATAAGGTTCTGAGATGGGATTCAAGAAGAGAGGACAAGGGAAAACATGGAAAATTTGACAACTTGTGGCAAGGTCCATTTGTCATCTAGGCCACTGTGGGTCCTAATGCATTTTTCTTACAAGAACTTGATGGTACAGAGTTGTTTGGGGGTCCTGTCAATGTCAGGATGATCAAACACTATTTCTGCTAATTTTTCATTTCTAGTTTCATTTCCATTGTACATACCATTGCAGTTTTACTTTCAGGAAAATAGAAAAAATATTCCAAAAACAGAGTGAAATGACAGGTCTAGACATGCTCAAAACATGGACCTTTAAAGTGCAAATAACAGATCCAGATAAGCCCTTGCATTTTCCAGCGTAAGTGCATACTCCAGACCAAGTGAATAAGCAAGGCATGTTTGACAGTCTTGGTCTGGAGTTTGCTCTTGCTCAGAAAAATTCTCAAAATGAGGCTCACGAAGACATCCTGCCTCAAGATTACTCCATACAAGAAGAAAAGAGTAGCTGGTCCTAATATGCTCA
Organism: Pinus albicaulis; assembly: GCA_034641835.2. Taxonomy (NCBI): domain Eukaryota; kingdom Viridiplantae; phylum Streptophyta; class Pinopsida; order Pinales; family Pinaceae; genus Pinus; species Pinus albicaulis. Next base: position 832,890,775 of record CM076580.1, read on the forward strand.
AAATCTGGACCAGCAATGAAAAGAAGAATCAGCTCTAATCTGCCCAAAGCCAGAGCTAAAATCAAAGAAAGAGGTGACTCCAATATGCTCAAAACCTGAGTCACGGAAAAAGAAGGATGTTTGAAAGTTGCAGACTTCAAGCCTTCAAAGTTTTGTTTCAATTTTTAGCACTTTCCATTCACAGCAAGTCAGACAGCTTAATCCTGGCTTGGCTGTTTTCAATTTCCTGTCTTAGAATGTAGGTGAAGAAACCTGTTGGACAGTTTAATCCCAACAGGTAGTAGATTAGGTAGAGAAATAGATGAGGCCAATAGTCTAATCTGGCCTCATGGAGAAATAAGGGTAGATTTAGAGTAGGTTTGTTTTTGTTTTGAAAATAGAATGTAAAGGGTCTGCTAGTTCAAATGCACCCAAGGGAAAAATGTAGAACTGTAGTTTGGGTAGGTAGATTGGTTGAGGGAATATTTTTGCTGATGTTTCTATCATACTGTGGCAGCTAAAATTGAAGAAGAAAGATGGCTTATGACAACAGGAATCTGGCCTACTCCAAAGATCATCTCTGGTTTCTTAACTCCTCCAAGGAGCAGCCATCCCCATGTGGAGCCACTGTTAGCCCCCCTATGGAATTCTTCACAAGCAAGCTGGGGGCTAGATTGTTCTGGAGCCTCCAAGGAATTCCTTTCCCCTGAAAATTCATCCTCCTTGGAGTCTCTCTGTGCTAGGCCTAATATACATCCTCTCTGCTGATCTATTCCTCAAAAGGGGCCTTTTTACCCCTATATCCTGCAAACTTCCCCATCTCAACCTCTGTTTTACCTTTGTCAAAATCCCCCCTTCCTTATGCTTAAATGCCTCGAAACCCCCTTGAAATCCTTTCCTTGCCCCTATTTTGGCCTTTCCTACCCTTCATTGCTCTATCATTACCCCTGGCTGGCCCCAAATTGCATTGAAAATGAGTAAAAATCCATAAATTTCACATATGAGGCCTTAGCCCCCTTCCCCATTAGCCTCTGCACCTTTTCCCATAAGACCCGACACCGTGACCAACACCGAATCTGCCAGGCGCTTAGCCCCTCCAAATCTGTCTTCACGCGAAAAATCATTCGAAACCTTTGAAAATGAGCATATATATGGTTTTGATCTCAACCGTCTGTTAAAGATCAGATCCAACGGTGCGGCGCGTGACTTTACATGTGGACCCCCTAGCCTACGCAGTTCCAAAAAACCCGCCGGTAAATTCCGCACCACCATCTGCGAGTTAGCGGTTTTCTTCCATCACCCAGTGATTCCACTAGCCGACCGTCGCGTGTCCACTGTACGATGCTAAAACCGCTTTCGTCCCGTGCGTTAACTCTCGACCAAGGTCGCTCAGCGAAATCATCGTGCGCCGTCGGATCTCGCGCGCCCCATCCTACGGTCGTCATTCATCGAACCTGCGCACTTCTTAACGCTCGATCATCGTGCCCGTTGGCCCACCGTCTGCCGTCCTCAGCCGTAGATCTCACCCGATCGGACGGACAACGTTTAATCTTCAGCCTTCGTGCCTTTCCCTGTTCCAACTTATGATCAAGCCATTTTCGTTCATTCACTCGATGATCTGACGGTCTAGAGCCTCTCCACCAGTGGACCCCACAACTCACTATACCCCAAACCCACTGGTTTTTTTCTGCACCACCCATTTGCAACAGGCGATTTTCCCTGGAGAGCCAGCGATTCTACTTAGTAAATGACGTGTGGCATTTGTACGATGGCAAAACCACTATCTCCCCGCATGTTATCGTTCAGCCCAAACCTCACAGCGAAATCCAAGATCACCGTTAGATCTTGAGATCTTCATCCGACGGCTTTCCTTCGTCCAAGTTGCTCGCCCATTAATCGGTCCCCGCTACGTCAACAGGCCCACCATCTGTCGCCCTCGCTATTGATCTTCGCCCGATCGACGGTCTGGATCTGTCTATGCATGGTTGACCATTCCGTTGCCCCCGGGCGGCCACGTCACTCCATGTACACCCCCCGTACAGTCTCTCATTCTCTTTGTATATATGTTCAAAGTTCATGTTTTTTTAACGTTTTTCATGCATTTTTGCTTTGTGTTCCGCCAACCCCAACCAGAGCAATTTTTCATTGTTTCCTCTGTAATTTCTTCCGTCATGTCACCAAATGCGTCCATTACCTCCATCCACCTCATCCGTCATTCATCTTCATTTTTTTCTTCACAGTTTGTTGTTTTGCAGGGTCGCTAGAGGTGAAAGACTCTATATTTCTATCGTACCATCTTAATGGAGAAGTTTGCAGACAGAACTAAATCCAAGGGCCGGCGCTGCTATAGAATTGTTAAGGAAAGTGGCTGATGGGATTTGCACTAAAGAAAAGCAGGATTTCGAACTCTGAAAATCTCCCATCACCATTAAAGCCCGAGCTAACCTGTCAGAGATGGAATTGAAGCAGTGAAGTGTTCTAGTACAGAGAAAAGGGTGATTAAGGCCAGCTGATGAAGATCTTAAGCCTTAACCACAGGTTTAGAATGCGCAACAGCAGTTTGAAGACCCCGAGTATCCATCCAAAAGGTCCTCTGCACAGTGAAAGAATGTCCCTGAAGGAATTTCTACCCTAATAGCAGCTCAAAGAAATCAAAACATTTATGAAGCAGACCTTTCAGCAGTTATTTACCATTTGTTTATTCTCCACAGGTACAACAAAGTATGGCCGCTAGAATGCAGCAAAGCCATGTCTGGAGTAAAGGAAAATCTGAAGAAGATCATCCCTGCATATAAAGGTGGCAGACATTAAATACTCAGTATTCAAACAGAATGGGCCTCGGCCATATTTCTCTACTCTGTGTTTAATGATACATTTAATTTTCACCTACCTTCTCAGTTGATTTTCTATCCACCATTTGCTATAAAGCACAGAAGGAAACATTGTAATGGTTTTTGATGAGATATCAGTGAAATGCAAGCATTGTTCCTCTTGGGACAAGTTCTTTGTGTAATACTGTAAGATAGGCTGAGATTAGATCTATTCAGACTGAATGTTCAAGCTATGGGCTATGATGTACCTGATTGGTGTTGTCTTTAATATGACAAGCATGCTTCTTTGGATCCTGATCTAAAGCAGCTGGTGATGTTTTCCTTTCTCTGTATTTGTGATTGACTTGCTTTCATTTCATCATGTTTCTTCAGGCTCACATCAGAAGTTTGGCATAATATTTACCCTTGATAGGTACCTTATGTTGGTGCTCTCCCAACCTTTTATGTTTTCTCCTTATATGTGTATCTGAATGTTGATTTCAATTGGTTTAACCAGTGTAGTGGATGTTATTTCCTACTCTCTGATGTATGAATTAATGAAATCTATGTTTAGATTTTCTTGTTGGGATTAGTTGAATGTGTTGAGAACACTGGAGGTCTAGAACCTGGTCTCTGCCCCTCTAGGATCTGTCCATCTCAATTAACCCTTTCCAAGATCCCTTGTATTGCCTCTAATTTTTTCCAAGCAGGCCTGGAGTTAAATGACCTCTAGTCTGATCTATAGACAGATTTGGTTGGTTCTCATCCTTTCATTTTCTGTCCTTAATGTCCCATTCCAAATATCTCCTTCAAGATCCAGATAATTTAGATGACTAGCCCAACTGAAAGCTTGCAGATTGAACAACAAGTAAACCCTTTCTTGACTCTATTTCCCATTGGCCTTGATGTTCTCTGAGTTATCTACCTTTGCCTAGTTTACTCTATGCTCACCCTTGCCTTATATTGGACTCTTCTTTCTTGATTCCCAACAACCAAACTCTTAATCAAACAAACAAACCGTGTGCTTCATACCTAGCCTAATACCTTCAAACTAAACTCCAAAGTTATACCTTTGACATATCATAGAGAGATCCCTCTTTGAACCCAAGAGGGCTAGATCCTGAGGTTCCAAAGTGGTTCTATGTTGTCTCGTCTTTTGGTCTTGTCAACCTGGCCAAAACATGGGAACCCCAACACCTTCAAAGAAAAAATTTCATTGCTAAAAATTGTTTGCTCTTGAAGACTCTTGAAGGCCTCATGCCTTTGTCCAAAATCTTCATTGTTGTTCCCATTTTATACTCAGAAATTCTGATAATTTCATGAGAAAAGATTGCTGAAAAACCATCATTTTCCCCCTTCTCCCACTCAAAACTAATCTTCATTTTCTCCCCATTTTTTCTCCATAAAAGTCCCTTGTTTTCATGATTTCTCTTCTTCCCTTCATAAAAATCACTTTTACAAAGTTAAAGACTCACTCTTTAACCTTATCGAAACCCCCAAATCCATTGAAAACCTTGAAAAATTTCATGAAAAATGCATGTTTTTGCATAAGGGCTTGAGCCCCCTTGGGCTAAGTTTCAAAGCCACTTCCCCCACATGCCCACACCCTGGAACCAAGTGCTAAAACCTTCTCGGCACTTATTTCATCGCAAAAAATCTAAGCGCGCAAGTCTTTGTCATGTTCCGAAAGTTTCGATGCGATTAAGCCTTGTATTGTAAAAACCCCCGATCACATTATCATTTTATATAAACCATGGGCCCACCTTTGGCACCTAAAAACCATTGAATAAACCATCCTGATCCATTTTTCCTTTGTAAAATACAAAAACCCATTTATCCAAAGTTTGATCTAAAAAACCAAAGTCACATGTTTAATATAAAAATGGTTAGATTGAAAGACCAATCGCGCAATCGCATCAGAGGAATTCACAAATGGGTTGATTGAAATACCCACATCAAATTTTCTGATGTGATTGGGTCTTATATATATATAAACTCCTCCCCCTCCCCCGTCTCTCTACTACATATGACTTTCACCCAGGACAAAGTGTTAAAATATCCCAAGCTCCGAAGCTCCGATTGCGATTGGGCCTTGTTATATAAAGCTCCGGGCCCATTGTATTTCATATATCCAACGGCCCCGTAGTCGGGCGTCGGCCATTTCATATATAAAAATCCCTCCCCGATCCATAAAAACCTTTGTTTTATTTAAAACTTTTGATTTTATATATTATAAGGGTTTTTCCGCCAGTTCGTTTCAAAGCTAATCCTCGTCGTTGATCATAAGCTGATCAACGGTCCGCGCAAACTCACATCGCATTTCTCAATTGCTTCGTTATATTTCTTCCCCCGATCAACCATTCCCCAATTCATTCTCCATCATTGATCTAATCCTAAGATCGACAGTCTGTGCCACATCGCATCGCAACTTTCTATCGGTGTTTTTTCTTGCCACCCCTGATTGCAATCCCCCGATTGTGATTCTTTGATTAGATCTGGACCATCCACATGTCCAGATCGGAAAGTCAAAAATCACCCCGTCTCGTTCACACCCTCACTCTTCTTTGACCTCTTCCAGAATAAATCTCCACAGTTGGATGCTTTCATCCAACGACTACGCTCCTTCCCCACCTTCTAAAGCAGTTAAACCTAAAAATGCAGGATTTTCTAATATTTTGTGTATATTTGTAGGGATGAATGGTTTTTCGTTATAACAAAATAAAAGTTAGAAGCTGGGAAAGATGTTTCCTATGCTTTTGATTCATCAAAAAAAACCGTTCGCAGGGTTCAAAATCTATGTTTCGTCGATGCTCTATGAGCATTGATGCCGTGAAGAGACCTGTGCAGCCTGCACATCGACAAGACACTATGATTTAAATCAAATTCAAAAGAGTATCTATTTTTGAAGATAAAGCACAACAGAATGAATATTGAAGACAGATTTTGGAATTACGGCTAAGAATGATTATCAAAAGCCTTATTCCCAGAATTAAAACACCATTAAAATAACATCATAAGTGTTTAATAGATAGAAAGGTCTCCACCGTCACATTTGAGCAGAATTGTTTCCTCTCGGCTACCATAGAGCCACCTGTTGCCTCAAACCATTCAAACAGAGGCCAAAGTTATTGATTAAGAAAATATCTGCCTCACAACGCAGCCAAGCAATTAATTCTGTTAAGGAAACTAATGCAAACAAATATCAGCGGAGTTATTTCGTCCTGGATAGAGCCTAAAAGTCAATAAATCTCGCACCGAGATTTGATATTAATTGTAAAACAGTTAATACAGTGAACCACCCGTAAAATTCTTCATCGAGCCCCTCAAAAGGCCAAGAAGTCTCAAATTTGTATTAATTTCCTCAAGAGATCTTTTATCATATCTCACCTCCTCATCCTTCTATAAATACGTTTGTAGAAGATGAGAAACTGTTGGTTGCAGAACTTTGAAATACATCTGAGGTTAAACTTATGACTGTAAATAGTGTTCATAGGCCCTTGGAGCTTTTTTTGTGTTAGTGTTGTTAGGCCGGATAGTGAAGATGATTGCTGAACTGAAACATTGGATCTGAGTATTGTAACTGGTTTGACATCAATAAACAAGCTCTTTCTTGGGATCCTAGTCTATATCACTGGTGAAGTGCCCCTTTCTTTGTTATTATTTTCCTTCTATGTATGTCACATTTGTTCACTATTCTCTGATAAAGAACAACATTTATAGAGTTAGGACCTGCTGTACATCAGTAACCTTCTCTGACTAAAAAGCTTTATCTTAATTTTTTCCTCCAATTGTTTATTTTAGAATGATTTAATACAGTTTAAGCAGTTAGGAATGCTGGAGTTCCCTTGTCCTATTGTTTTCTTTAAAAATTGTTCTTGAAATTTATTTTCCTTATTTGCTTATTAAATTTAGACTAGAAAGTGATGGTTTTCCCTGTTTCTAGCTTCTATTCTCCAAAGGCAGATTCTGAAAGTTTCCCTTGGTGTTAACTGAAAGTAGAATAGGTTTAAAATTACTTTATCTGATCTTAAGTTTATACTATGTCTTCTCTTATATGTTTTCATAGTTTATGAAAGTAATTATGTGGATTACTGGATTGTTTTTCAATTAAGCTGCTTTAATACAAACCTGCCCAAGAGGACAATGGTTAGCCCTGCACTTGGTTGGTTTTAAATAGTTACTTAAGAGGATTTTCTTGTTTGGATTGAATATAAATCCTTTGTGAAATTATTACCAGTTTCCACCTCTCCAACACTTTATTTTTCCCATTCCATCATTTTAATCTCAATAATCTTGTGGTGTAGATGACTTTCCCCTTGGATCACTCTAGATGTTGCTGCTCAATTAAATCCCTGTTATGACTCCATGGACCAATGGACTAAAAACCAATGTTATATCTATCTTTTTAGCCTAGTTGTTCTATTCACTTGTAAATTCTCACCTTTGAAACTCTTTGCACATAGGACTTTCCACCTCAAATAGTATTCATGCTCAACCATCCAAAAAAAAAACAAACCCTTGGCCTTCATAACTAGCCTAATATTATTACCCCAAATTTCAAAGACAAATCCATCTTTGCACTTATTGGAGAGATCCCTCTCCGAATTCAGGAGGGCTAGATCCTAGAATCCCAAATTTTGTTGAAACTATGTTTTTTTTGTGATCGGACTTTTCCAATCTTGCTGATTACAGATTCCCAATAGATGATATCCATAAAGTGCCATAAATGGGGTCGTTTTTGCTGTAGTATGGAAGGAAGTGTTATACCACCATTCAGCGAGAGGTAACCACTTGACCCATTGTGTTTTTTTATCAGATACAAAACAACGAAGATATCCTTCCAAACATTTATTTACTATCTCAGTTTGACCATCAAATTGAGGATGATAAGATGAGCTATGAGCTAATTGAGTACCCAAACAAGAAAATAACTCCGTCCAGAAATTTCCGGTAAAAATGGGATCTCTGTCACTCACAATAACCCTTGGGCTTCCATGTGGCTTTTGAATTCTGTCCATAAATGTAGTAGCAACTGTACTTTCTTTAAATTGATGAGATAATGCACAAAAGTGTGCATACTTGGTAATTCTATCAACTACCACCATGATGACTCTCTTTCCTTCAGACTTAGATAAACCTGTGATAAAATCCATCAAAATCTCTTCCCAACATTGACTTGGAATGGATAAAGGTTGTAGAAGTCTCGGGGTCATAATTGTCTAAAATTTATTTTGCTGGAAAACCAAACATTCCACCACAAAATTTTGAATATAAGATTTAAGGCCATCCCAAAAAAATTATTTCTTCACCCTGTGGTAAGTTTTTAAAAATCCCGAGTGTCCTCCTAAAGGAGAAGTGTGCAATTCAAGAAGAATATTTTGTTTTAGCTGGGAATTATTACAAATATATAAGAGATATTTGTACCATAAGGAATCATTTTTCCAACTAAATGTATTAGATGTACTAGGATCTTGTTGTTGAGCTTCAAAGATGTTCTTCTCTTCCACCACATTCCACTTCATTTCCTTTGACCATAGTTAATTCCAGGCTTAAATGATCAATAAGATTAGTTAAAATTACTTTGAGATTGTATATAATGTCTAACTTGCTATGTTTTCATGATTTCGTTATTATAGTACTTTTTTACTACACCTAGCTACAAAATGCAGACATTCTGTAGCTAGTTGCCGATTCTGCAGCTATCTTCATGTCTACATAGGTTCTAGGTGTCATCTCAGGGAAAAAAACATATGGTCATATTCCACATCATTCCCTCATCATTTGATTCTCCCCATGAAGTCTGAGTTAAAGTATCAAAGCAGTTATGCATGAAGAAGAGAGGCAGTTTCCTATCAAAACACAGACTCTACAGATGTCCGCAGTAAAGAAAAAGACTGTTAATAAGAGTTTTAATTTGATTAGGAATGGGAAAGACACTTATCCTTGTTTTTCTCAAGAAGTACTTATGTAATTTCATTATAAGTATGACTCAGGAGACCGAGAAACTGGTTGGTTAGATTTTGTTTTTGGTGGCTAGATCTTAGAAGTTCGAAACACTCTGTTTTGAAGTTATTTATCCTTTAATGAAAGAAACATCATTTTATTGCACGAGATGAGTCAATATTGAGTAGATCTGCGTGCTGATCCAGTGGTAGAGGGCCCCTATTGCCCGTGAAGCGTTATGCATTTGGTTTAGATAAGTAGCCGTAGCTTTGTTTCATTCTCAATTTCAATAGTTTTCTGAACTTTGCTTACATTTGATACTACAATTTAGCTTTTTTATCATGAAGTATTCCAAAATATCACTAATCCGGAATGAGGCGTAATTGTAGCAATTTAAAACTTTACGTTTTTTTGTGTTCAATTACAATTAGTTGTTACAGCTAGTCCTATTCTCATTAATCTCTTCCAAAATATCACTAACTTTGGATAAGACTTAGCTGTAGTGTTTTATTTTACCTGCGTATTGTTATGTTTTTATGCCCATTTGCACTGAATGATACAGCCAGACTTGTTTGTACAAACTATTCCAAAATATCACTCATCTTGAACAAGACAGTGCTGTAGTATTTCATAGAATTAGTTACATTTTAGCTCAGTCAATACTCTGGAGGTAGATGTCATTCTAGTTTAATTCTGTCACTATATTTCAAGCTTGATAATGGTACTCTAGTTTAACTCTATTCACTGTATTAGTATCATTCTAGTTCAATTCCAATTCATTTCAAGTTAGATAATAGCACTCTAGTTTAGTCTTAGTTCACTGTATTAGCATTCTAGTTTAGTTGTTATCCATTGCATTTTAAATTGTATTAGTTGTTAAATTTAGATACCACGGTCTTCATTATTTACAAAATATTCTTGTTCTGAATTCCTATTAATACATCATCATACAGACAGTAACTACCAATAACAGTTTAAGGCCTTGAGTATTTTGCAACCTTTTTACAATTTCACGAACAAGACTTTTCTCAAAGACTATTCTAAAAAGAAATATATAACTTTTGAATGAGGCCTAGTCGTGCTAAATTGAGTTGAATAATAAAATTAGAAGTTAGTTTAGAGTAGAAATATTATTGTGCTACAAATTTTCTTTTCCAATTATGTTCCAATAAACCTTTAACCATGGATGAGATGTTGTAACATTGTAAGTTGATTGTTGACATAGGAAAACCTCAATTGCACTAAAAACTTATCCTTTTCTCAAGTTGTTCCAACATATCTCTAAAATAATGAATTGGATGAGTTCATGATATGGGTTACTGAGTTCATGTTGTGATTTGTTTCTTTTCTATGAGTCCTTATCAAGCTTTGCATTTTCTATCCTTTAGTGCACACCTAGTTTAGAATAGTTTCACTCTGTTTTAGTGTAAACTTCTTAGCTCTTTTTCAACATAAAAACCATAAAACCAAAAACATCATAAAAACACTCACACAATGTAGTGAGAAATAAATACCTAGGCACATATAGTGCACCACACTTCAGTAGTTTACTAGCCCTGGTTGATAATTAATGAACTCAATTTAGGAAAACTAAGTTGAGCACAACATTTTGGCGTCGTTGTCGGGGAAGTGTAACTAGGTAGCCTTGTTTCTTATCACCCAAAAAAAATGATATGTGTAGAGAAAGAGACTCAAGGGGTAGGTTCATAAGAAGCAGAATTCTGATTCCTAGAACACCACTTGTTTCACCTAGACCAAGAATCAATACACCTCTAACTCAAACCCACAATCCATCCTTTACTGATCCTAGACTTCCAGAGAACTTAAGATCAGATATTCCATTAGAAAGACCTTCTACTTTATCCATTGAACCTATCTTAGAAGGATATTGAGGAACCCCTGCTAGGGACATAAACTTTTCAACTTCTACAGAAGAATCAACTATGGCAGAAGAAGGGGGGGGAGGAGATTTTAATGGTGAACACACACTATTTGGAGGGGGTAGAGGTACAGGTAGAGGTAGAGGAGAAGGAGGTAGAGGTGTAGAAGGAGAAGGAGGCAGATGAAGAGGTAGAAGAGAGATGGGAACCTCTTCTGGGTTTCCTATAGTATATGAAGAAACCAATGAAACTATGAAAAAAATTTCACCCTCTGTCCTTCCAAACTTTTATGGACTTAAAAATGAAGATCCTGAAACCTTCGTATTTGAATTTTAAGTCCTATGTAGAACTTATGACTACTTACAAGATGCTCAAAAAATTAAACTATTTCCTTCAACATTGAAAGGAGCAGCATTGAAGTGGTTTATGAGTTTGATAAATAGTTCTATTAGGACATGGGAAGACATGAAACAAGAATTTCTAGAGAGGTATTTGGATTATTGTATGCCAGTCAATCATAAGGAGGAAGTGTTTAAGATGCTACAAAAAGAAGATGAAAACTTGGAAGATTTGTTGGAGAGATTTCATTACAACATCAAAAGAGAAAAAATGGAAAACCTAGACCAAGACACTTTGAAAGCTCTCTTGTTGAAGACAATTAGGGATGAATGGTTATATATCCTTAATATGATGGGAAAAGGGGATATATCTCAGCTTAAATTACCTAAAATAGATTAATTATGTATCAACCTTTCAAGAGGGAAATCTAAAACTGTAAAAGGACCAAGAGACCTTGCTCTTGCAAGGGCAAGTAAGTCTACTTCTGGGACAATAAGTAGGGCAGAAATAGGACATATGCTTGATGAGTTCAAATCTGATATCTTGGGGAGTCTTAGTGAAAAAATAGACACCCTTAAATTACAAAACAATAAAAAAGTTGAATCTGATGCCTTAGAAATCTTTTGTCCCAAATGTGGAAAGAAACATGCCTTGAGAGAGTGCCCTTTGGATGCCAAAGTTGTAGAGACTTGTGTCATTTGTTCAGAAAAACATGAGACCAAGAGTTGTCCTTCACTTCCTATTCTTAAAGCTATCTTTCAAGAAGATACTCCTACAAGTTCCACAGAATCTCTCAATTTTGTCTCTAGAAGGCCTTGGCAAGGACCTCAAACACAAGGATTTCATGATCAAATGTATAATCAACTCCCACAAAATTGGAATCCTTGGCAGCAACCTTGGCCCCAATTTAAAAATCAATCACAAAATTGGGCGCAAGGAGCACAAAATCCCTATGGAAGATACTCTCAGTATTACCAATATCCACCATCCTATCCACTATATCCACATTTCCCTCCTCAACAAAATTTTCAACAAAATTCTCAACAAAATCCTCAATATCCAGAACATCAAAATCAACCACTTTCATTACCATTTCCTCAGAAAAAAAATCAGTTGCCTGTCCAACCCATACCAAACCCCAACAATAAAAATCCTCAGAACACATACATGATAGAAGGCCAACAGTTTCCAACTTATTTGATCACTCCTTTAGACCTTAGTGATGTTCAAATTAGGTCTGGAAGAATACTTGAAAAGAGGAAACCTTCTGTAATCATACAAGAGCAAGACAATTCTGAGGAAGATTCTCTATGGTTAAATAAAAGTCTTGAAGAGAACACAACTTTCCAAGACTCAAATATTGAAAAATCAAAACAAAAAGAACCAATAATTTCAACTCCTATATTAGAGCATCCATCAACATCCACTTGTACACCTCCCATCCTAGAAATATCACAAATTGATAGGCGTGTAGAAAAAAAAATTATGGTGCCTAATTATGATTTCCTAGATGAGCTGAGAAATGTTTGTATTAAGATCCCATTATTGCAAGACATCAAGGAAATTCCAATCTTAGCAAAAACAATAAAGGAGTTGAGCATGAAGAAAACAAGAAAAAGAATAAGAGAGATAAAGAAAATTCAACTGGCAGGAAAAATAACAGATATCATGATGGGTAAGATTGTTATTCCAAAGTATCTAGACCCAGGAAATCCAGTTGTCAAAATTCACATCAATGGAATTGAGATCCAAAACACACTCATTGATTTAGGAGCAGCAATCAATATCATGAGTAGACAAATCATGGATAAACTGAAACTTCCTAATATTGTTTTTACACCCACATTATTACAATTAGTAGATAGATCTGTGATTAAACCTGATGGGGTAATAGAAGACATTCTAGTGTCCCTAGATTCTTGGGAGTATCCTGTGGATTTTATGATCCTAACTCCTAAGAATAATCTAGGAGGACACCCTATTATATTCGGAAGACCTTCGTTAGCTACAACTAATGCTTTCATTAGTTGTAGATCCGATGATATGTATATCTCTGATGGTAGTTCAACCAATAAATTTACCTTGTATCCTCCAGAAAGAACAAATACAGAATTAGATGATACTCAATGGATAGATGATGAATTAGACTTACAACCTCTCTTCACAATTTCAGAAATTAGTGAAGATAGCCAAATTCTGAATACCTTGGAAAACTTTGAATCCTCTTCGGAATATAAACATGAAAAATTTCAAGAAGAATCGAACATTGAGTTTTTTTCATCAAGGCAGATGTCTCTCTATTCCATGGATAAATTTGGCAGCTCTATAATTGAGATATTTCCAGGCAAAAATTTAAACATAAACAAGAACCTAGACAAATCTCAACAAGAAGAGCTAGTCAAGATCTTATAGAGACATTCTTCTGCATATGCATGGGAGTACACAGATATGAAAGGGATAAGCCCCAAGACTTGCACTCATCACATCTACATAGAGGAAAATTTTAAACCAATCAGACAACCTCAGAGAAGGATGAATCCAAATCTTAGGGAGATTGTTAAAGAAAAATTGCAGAAATTATTGAATGTCAACTTTATCTATCCTATTTCATATAGTCAGTGGGTTTCTCCTTTGGTAATTGTGCCAAAGAAAAATGGTAAATGGAGGGTATGTATTGACTACCGAGAATTAACAAATCTACACATTAGCTGGAAAAAGGTACTTCTCATTTTTAGATGGGTTTAGTGGTTATAAAAAAATCCAAGTAGCACTGGAAGATAAAGACAAAACCACATTTACCTGTCCTTGGGGTACCTGTGCTTAGCAAGTATTGCCATTTGGACTATGCAATTCACCCACAACATTTCAAAGGGCAGTACTAGGAATCTTTTCAGATTTAATACATGATTGTGTAGAGGCATATATGGATGATTTCACAGTTTATGTAAATACATTTGAAGAAGCCTTAGCAAACTTGGAAAAAGTCTTAAAAATATGTAAAGAAGCAAATCTTTCACTAAGTCATGAGAAGTGTTTTATGATGTTTACTGAAGGAATTGTTTTAGGAAATCACATTTCAGGGGATGGGATTAGAGTAGATGAGTCAAAATTTGAAGTCATCTCTAACTTATCTATTCTAAGTTGCCAAAAATATGTTATGATTTTTCTTGGATTTACAGGATATTATTGAAGGTTTATAGAAAACTTCACCAAGATAGCATCTCCACTTTTCAAATTACCTACCAAAGACTGTGAATTCAAGTGGAATTTTGGTTTCCAGTTAGCCTTTGAGACCCTAAAAATAAAAATCTCTGAAGCACCTATTTTAAGGGGACCTATATGGAAGTTACCTTTTCATATTTCAACAGATGCCTCAGATACAGCTCTAGGAGCAGTATTGGGACAAAAAGACCTGATTCCTTATGCCATCTACTATACCAGTAAAAATTTGACCCCTTCAGAGTTAAACTATACTGTAACTGAAAAATATTTTTTAGCTGTTGTTCATGCCATAAACAAATTCAGACACTATATAATAGGCTATGAAACTTTTGTTCACACAGATCACTTTGCAATTAGATATTTAATGAACAAATCAATTACTAATGGCAGAGTCATAAGATGGTTATTTCTTTTACAAGAATTCAACATTACCATTCTAGATAGGCCTGGAAAACAAAACACAGTAGCTATTTTCCTATCTAGACTCCAAAACATCCAAGACAATACCCCAGTTGAAGATCAATTTCCTGATGAATATCTTTTTTCAATTCCTACTCAAACTCCTTTGTTTGCTGACATTGCTAATTATTTAGTTTCAGGGAAATTTCCTTCAATAATGAATGCAAGAGACAAAATAAAAATCATTTATGACAGTGCAAAATATTCATGGGTTGCTAATGCGTTGTACAAGACAGGTCCAGATTTTATCGTTAGGAGACGTGTTCGAGAAGATGAGATACCTGAGATTCTCAAAGCATGTCATGATGAACCTTGTGGCGGACATTTTGTTGATAAGAGGACAGCTTATAAGGTCCTTCATTTAGGATATTATTGGCCATCCCTTTTTAAATATGCTAAAGAGTATGTCAAAAGATGTGACAATTGCCAAAGGGTAGGGAAACCTTCTCCTTCAGGTGAGATGCCATTGTAGCCTCGGGTACATATTGAACCTTTTGAAAAATGGGCTTTGGATTTTGTAGGACCTATTAGTCCTCCATCAAGAAAAAAGAAATATATATTATTTTGCACTGATTATGTTACTAAATGGGTAGAGGCCAAGCCATTACTTTCTGCTACTGAAGCATCTGTAGTTAATTTTATTTTTGAGGATATTTTTACTCGTTTTCGTGTCCCAAGGGAAATTGTTACAGATCAAGGAGCTCAATTTACATCAAGGCTAGTGGAACAAATGATGGAGAGGTACACAATCAGACACATAAAATCTACTCCCTATCATCCACAAGCAAATGGTCAAGTGGAATCTAATAATAAGGTCATTGAAGGGATCCTAATGAAGACTGTCCATTTACATAGAAGAGATTGGGCAGATAGACTTCCTGAAGCCTTCTGGGCCTATAGAACTACATGGAGAAGCACAACAGGCCATAATCCTTATGAACTTGTTTATGGAAAGCAAGTTTTGTTTCCCATAGAGTTCCATATTCAAACTTTAAAAATGGCAGTTCAGCTAGGACTTGATCTATCAGAGCCACAAAAGCACAGATTGGAGCAGATTAATGAATTGGATGAGATCATACAAGATGCAGTTCAAAAAACAAGTATGGTCCAACATCAAAGGACTATATGGCATGATAAGTACATCAAGGAAAAGAAATTCAAAGAAGGTGACTGGGCTCTCTTGTTTGATTCAAAGTTCAAGGATTTCCAAGGTAAATTCCAAACACATTGGCTTGGGCCATATGAAATTATAAGAATTTTTGACAATGGAGAAATAAAAATCACGACAATAGATGAATAAGAGGTCACTTTTCTTGTGAATGGTCATAGATTGAAGCTGTATCACAAACCACTCTCAAGAGAAGAATTTGTCAAGAGAGTCAAGGAAAACAGTGATGTGAAGTTAATGAAGAAGAATTTTTCTTCTTCATCAACTTAATTAAATTTTATGAATTCAGATGATTGAAAAAAAAAAAAAAAGTATAAACATGAAAACCAATCACTGATTGGCATGTTTATACAGAAAAGGTGGAGTGAAAATCAGAATCTTTCTGACACTAGCTTTTCAAATCTGTTCTTTCTGCAAGCAGTTATTACAAAATAATAAGTGCAGATCCATTTCACTTATGATCCATCTCACTCCATTTCATTCATTCATCCACACTTCATTCATTTCACTCCATGGTCCACCTCATTTCCATCCTATATTTTTAAGTTTGATGTTTTTCTGCAATTGAATAATACACATCATGAATTGCATGCTACTTTTCATACTCCACTCCACTTCATAAGTTGTGATCCATTTTACTCCATTATTCACTTCATTCATATTCCATTACACAATATTTCATTATCCATTTTCACTCATTCCATACAACATTCCATTCATGCTCCAAACCATTCCATTTCATGTTTCAAGTCTTCTACAGGTACATTCTGCAATCAGTCAGACATTCTGCAGTCATACAAACATTCTGCAGTGAGAGATCCTGAAGGCACTGTCCAGTAATTATTTGATTTGCAACAAAATGATCCTACATATCCATGACAACAAGCAAAATCAAGGGAGTTATGAAGACTCAAAAATTAATGATTTTCAGGGGAGAACAAAGCATATGAAGATCACAAAAATCAGAGGAAAGGCAAAGGTAAAAGTTATGAAATTATTATAATGACAAATCATGAAAATTTTTAGTATATTTAAGTTATGTATAATTCAAAAAGTTGTTTTAATTAATTATGTTGATCATG
This sequence comes from Pinus albicaulis, assembly GCA_034641835.2. Classification (NCBI taxonomy): domain Eukaryota; kingdom Viridiplantae; phylum Streptophyta; class Pinopsida; order Pinales; family Pinaceae; genus Pinus; species Pinus albicaulis. Next base: position 832,907,657 of record CM076580.1, read on the forward strand.
CCTAACAAACCTCTCATAAAAATTTTGGATAAAATTCCTTCTATTCCACCATTCCAAATCCCATATCTGATCATCATTTAAAAACTTAACGGTTAAAGTACTGAGGTTATTGGATTAGTCACGTCACTAGGCCAAAGCATTTAATGATGATTTTGAATTTCCTATGAAATATCTTCGTGGTCTTTTCTTCCAAGATATTTCCCAACTCATTAATTTATTTACATCACCCTCACCTCATTATACTCATTCCGTAACCACTCCATATCATTCTTTCCCGTAGCCAACTCTTAACCATTTCAGTCTGTAAAATAGAGGAAGCATCTGTGGGGCAAAAAAATCTCTTTAACAGTCATTTTCACCGTGAGCAGAGGAGCAGTAATTTGAAGATTGGAAAGAAAAACTATGGGTCTCATAGTGAGTGTTGAGCCTCAAAATTGTGCTTCCTTTCATCTTACTTTACCTCATTTTCCTTTGTACATTGATATCCTAGACCCAATTGATCAATGAATTTAGTTAAAATTACTTTTAGAATGATTTACATGACTGACTTGCTAAGTTTTGTGATTTTTTCCATTGTAAAGCATTTTGACTGGAACTAGCTGCAGAATGCAGACATTCTGTAGCTAACCGGCAATTCTGCAGCTGTCTTCACGTTTGGGTATGTTCCAGGTGGCCTCTCAAGAAAAACCGCATATGGGCATAATCCACGTCATGTCTACATTGTTCGTTGCTCATCATGAAGGAAGAAACGGATTATGGATATGGTTTTGATACGTGGGAACACATTTAGGAAAGCAGACTTCTATTAGGACTGTCTCAGTCCAGATGTCCTTTTCATTTTTACGTTGCAACTTCAAGAGTCCTAATGTGATTTCGATAAGGAAAGACAATGCTCCTGGAATTGTTGCAAGTCTTTTTATGTATATTTGTTATATAAACACTTGGGAAACCGAGAGCTAGGCTAGATTTTGTTCTAGATTTTTCTTAGATACTGTGCTACATTTCTGAAGACGCAGATTGCTCTGTTCAAGTTATTCCTGTTTTAATGAAGCAGACAGTGTTGTTTTGAAAGCGTTAATTTGATTTGGAGTTAGATTCCGTCAGGTGGTAGAGGGCCCCTGCCTCTTGCATGGATTTATTTGCGTAATTTATATAAGTATCCTAGCTGCCTTTACGTTTTTTTTTTTTGAAGTTGAATTCGTAGTTGTTTTCATTAGTTACTATAGTTATAACTCGTTCTAAATACTCTTCCACAAGAAGAAGCTCTTCCAACAGATTATGAAAATGAATGGGAAATGGCTATAGTATTGTAGGATTTAATTGTAATCTCTTTTGTTCAACATCACAGTTATACTTATGCTAAATACTCTTCCACAAGAAGAAAATCTTCCAAGAAATATTTATAATGTTTTAAGCATGATTGTGATCCTGAACGCTTCATTTGTGTGTTTGCACTAAGTACCATAGCTGTCCTTGCTCTTAAACGCTTGTCCAACATATCATAATTATGAGTGGGAGATAGCCATGATATCTTAGTTTTTAATTTCTTTCAGTCTTTATGTTTACATAGCATAGTTAGGATACTCCGGAGTTTAATTGCACTTAACTCATGTTCAGTTGTTTTGCTTTAAGTTTGATAATGACTTGTAGTTTAACACTGTTTTAGACTAGTGACATCTTAAGCACAATTTTTAGCTTCACTCATTGCATTGGCACTCCACATTCAGTTGTCATTCACTGCATATTAGATTACTTTAGTTGTTAAACTTAACAAAACAGCCTTCATTATTCACAAACCTCTTCTTGTTCTAAAACCCATAATTGATTCATAACCATATGAACAGAAGACAATATCATTTTAAGGCCTGAAGTACTTCTGCAACTTCCTGATCATCTTACAAACAAACATTTCCTCAAGAGACTATTTTAAAAACCTCTAACCTTTGAGTGAAGTGTAGTGTTATCAAACTAAGTGGCAGAATAGAGTTAGGAACTAGCCTTAGAGTAAAAGACCTTATGATGGTATCAATATTTTACTCCAATTATTCTTCAACAAATCTCTAATCAAGGACAAAATGTTGCATCATTATAAGTTAGTTGTTTAATTGTTTAGATAGGAGGATTTGCATACTTAATTGACCATGTCTCAAGCTCTCTCTCAAAACACCTTTGATGAAAGCATTTGACAAGTTTAATTTATGTTTTGAATCATTTGTTTAAAAGTCATTATCAAGATTTGTTTCTGCTTAGTCATAGTTTAGATTTGATATGTTTCAGTATTTCACTTGCATTTGTCATTTGTCATCAACCAATTAGTCTTCACTCTGTTTTTAATCATTAGCTCCTTTCCATTAGCTTTCTAGTCATTTTTCCTTGTGAACATAAAACTACCAAAAGACCAAAAACATCAGAAATCATCACAAAAGACCAAAAACATCATAAAATACTACACACAACGCATTAAGAAACAAACACCTAGGTACATACAGTACACTTCACTTCAGCAGTTTACCAACCCTGGTTGACAATTAAATGAGCTCAATTTAGAAGACTAGATTGAGACCAAACATTTTGGCGCCGTTGCCGGGGAAGTGAAAACTAGGTAACCTTTGTTTCTTAGCATCCAAAAACAATTTTATGCGTAGGGAGAGAGATTCAAGGGGAAGATTTATAAGCAGTAGAGGCAGAATTTTGATTTCTAGAACACCACTTGTTTCATCTAGATCCAGAGCTAGTACACCTTCAAATCAAACCCATCTTCCATCCTTTACTAATCCTGGACTTCTAGAAGACCTGAAATCAGATATCCCATTAGAGAAACCTTCCACTTCATCCACTAAACTTGCCATAGAAAAAAATCTAAAGACTCCTGGTAGGGACATAAATCTTTCCACTTCCACAGGAGAGTCAACCATGGCAGAAGAAGGAAGAGGAGGAGTTTTTAATGGATAACACACACTATTTGGAGGTAGAGGTAGAGGTAGAGGAGAAGGAGGTAGAGGATAAGGAGGCAGAGGTGCAGATGGAGGAAGAGGTAGAATAGGAAGCTCTTTTGGGTTCCCTATAATTGATGAAGAAACCAATACAACCATGAAAAATATTTCACCCTCTGTCCTTCCAAACTTCTATGGACTTAAAACTGAAGATCCTGAAACCTTCTTATTCGAATTTGAAGTGCTTTGTAGAACTTATGACTACTTACAAGATGCTCAAAAACTGAAATTATTTCCTTCAACTTTGAAGGGAGCAGCATTGAAGTGGTTTATGAGTCTAATCAGTAGCTCTATTAGAACATGGGAAGACATGAAACAAGCATTTCTAGAGAGATACTTGGATTATTGTATGCTGGTTAATCATAAGGAAGAAGTGTTCAAGATGTTACAAAAAGAAGATGAAAACTTAGAAGATTTGTTGGAAAGATTTAAATACAACATAAAAAGGGCACAAATGGAAAACCTAGATCAAGACACTTTAAAAGCTCTTTTGCTGAAAACAATTAGGGATGAATGGTTGGATATCCTTAACATGATGGGAAAAGGGGATATATCACAACTCACATTACCTGAAATATCTGAGTTATGTATCAGCCTTTCAAGAGGGAAATCTAAAACTGTCAAAGGTCCAAGAGATCCTTCTCTTGCAAGGGCAAGTAAGTCTGCTTCTGGGACAGTAAGTAGATCAGAAATAGGTCACATGCTTGATGATTTTAAATCTGACATCTTAGGGAGTCTTAGTGAACAAATAGACACTCTCAAGATACAAAACAAGAAAAAGGCTGAATCTGATGCCTTGGCAATCTTTTGTCCCAAATGTAGAAAGAAACATGCCTTGAGAGAGTGTCCTTTGGATGTAAAAGTTGTAGAAACTCGTGTCATTTGTTCTGAAAAACATGAGACCAAGAATTGTCCTTCTCTTCTGGGTCTCAAAGCTGTCTTTCAGGAGGAAACTCCTATAGATTCCACAGAGTCTCTCAATTTTGTATCTAGAAGGCCTTGGCAAGGACCTCAAACACAAGGATTCCATGATCAAATGTATAATCAACCTCCACCTTGGAATTCTTGGCAACAACCTTGGCCCCAATTTCAAAATCAATCTCAGTCCTGGGCACAAGGAACACAAAGTCCCTATGGAAGATACTCTCCATACTATCAATATCCACCATCCTATCCACCATACCCACATTTTTATCCTCAAAATCCTCAACAAAATTTTCCTCAAAATCTTCAACAAAATTTTCAACAAAATCCTCAACAACATCATCAAAACCAACCACATCAAAATCAACCAATTTCATTACCATTCCCTCAAAAATCAAATCAATTGCCTGCTCAACCCATACCAAACCCCAATAATAAGAACCCTCAGAATACATACATGATAGAAGGCCAACAATTTCCAACTTATTTAATTACTCCTTTAAACCTTAGTGATGTTCAACTGAGGTCTGGAAGAATACTTGAAAAGAGGAAACCTTCTATGATCATACAAGAACAAGATAATTCTGAGGAAGACTCCCTACGGGTGAATAAAATTCTTGAGGAAGACACATCCTTTCAAGACCCAAACACTGAAAAACTAAAACAAAAAGATCCAATAAATCCAACTCCTATATTAGAGCAACCATCTACATCTACTTCTATACCTCCCTTTCCGGAAAGATTACAAATTGATAGAGGTGTAGAAAAACAAATCATGGTGCCTAATTATGATTTCTTAGATGAATTGAGAAATGTTTGTATTAAAATTCCATTATTGCAAGCCATCAAGGAAATCCCAATTTTAGCCAAAACAATAAAGGAGTTGAGTATGAAGACAACAAGAAAAAGAATAAGAGAAACCAAGAAAATTAAACTGGTAGGACAAATAGCAGACATTATGATGGGCAAGATTGTTATTCCAAAGTATCTTGACCCAAGAAATCCAGTTGTCAAAATTCACATCAATGGAATTGAAATTCAAAACACACTTATTGATTTAGGAGCAGCAATAAATATCATGAGTAGACAAATCATGGACAAACTGAAACTTCCTAATCTTCTCTTTACACCCACACTATTACAATTAGCAGATAGATCTGTGATCAAACCAGATGGGGTAATAGAATACATTCCAGTGTCCCTAGATTCTTGGGAGTACCCTGTGGATTTCATGATCCTAACTCCTAAGAATAATCTAGGAGTCCATCCTGTTATATTAGGAAGACCTTGGTTGGCTACAACTGATGCTTTTATTAGTTGTAGATCCGGTGATATTTATATCTCTGATGGTAGTTCAACTAAGAAATTCACTTTATATCCTCCAACTAGGAAAATTACAGATTTAGATGACACTCAATGGATAGAGGATGAAGAAGATTTACAACCTCTCTTCACAATTTCAGAAATTAGTGAAGATAATCAAATTTTGAATACTCTAGAAAACTTTGAATCCTCTCCAGAACACAAACATGAATCATTTCAGGAGGGATCCAATATTGAATTTTTGTCATCTAGGCAGATGTCTCTTCATTCTATGGACAAATTTGGCAGCTCTACAAGTGAAATTTTTCCAGACAAAACTTTGAACATAAATAAGAACCTAGAAAAATCTCAACAAGAAGAGTTAGTCAGAGTATTACAGAGACATTCTTCTGCATATGCATGGGAATACACTGACATGAAAGAGATAAGCCCCAAGACTTGTACTCATCACATCTATATAGAGGCAAATTGCAAACCAATCAGACAACCTCAAAGACAGATGAATCCAAATCTTAGGGAAATTGTTAAAGAGGAATTGAAAAAATTGTTAAATGTTAATTTCATCTATCCTATTTCAGATAGTCAGTGGGTTTCTCCTTTGGTAATTGTGCCAAAGAAAAATGGAAAATGGAGGGTGTGTGTTGACTACCGAGAACTAAATAAAGCTACTCTTAAAGACCATTTTTCCTTACCTTTCATAGATCAAGTATTAGATACATTAGCTGGCAAAAAGTACTTCTCATTCCTAGATGGGTTTAGTGGTTACAATCAAATCCAAGTAGCACTTGAAGACCAAGACAAAACCATATTCACCTGTCCTTGGGGTACCTATGCTTACCGAGTATTTCCATTTGGATTATGCAATGCACCTGCAACATTTCAAAGGGCAGTGTTAGGAATTTTTTCGGATCTAATACATGACTGTGTAGAGGTGTACATGGATGATTTCACAGTTTACGGGAACACATTTGAAGAGGCTTTAGAAAACTTGGAAAAAGTCTTAAAAAGATGTCAAGAAGGAAACCTTTCACTTAGTCATGAAAAATGTTTTATGATGTTTACTGAAGGTATTGTTTTAGGGCACCATATTTCAGGGGATGGGATTAGAGTTGATGAGTCAAAAGTTGAAGTCATCTCTAACCTATCTATTCCAAGTTGTCAAAGAGATGTTAGGAGTTTTCTAGGATTTACAGGATATTATCGGAGATTTATAGAAAACTTCACCAAAATAGCATCTCCACTCTTCAAATTACTCACCAAAGATTGTGAATTCAAATGGACTTATGATTGCCAGTTAGCTTTTGAAACCCTGAAAACCAAAATTTCTGAAGCACCTATATTAAGGGGACCTAACTGGAAGTTACCTTTTCATATCTCAACAGATGCTTCCGATACAGCTCTAGGAGCATTATTGGGACAAAAATATTTAATTCCCTATGCCATCTATTATATCAGTAAAAATTTGACTCCTGCAGAGTTAAACTATACTGTAACTGAAAAAGAGTTTTTAGCTGTTGTTCATGCCATAAAAAAATTTAGACACTATATAACAGGCTATGAAACTTTTATTCACACTGATCATTCTGCAATTAGATACCTAATGAACAAATCAATCACTAATGGCAGAGTTATAAGATGGTTGTTACTCTTACAAGAATTCAACATTACTATTTTAGATAGGCCTGGAAAACAAAACACAGTGGCTGATTTCCTATCTAGACTCCAAAATATCAAAGATGACACTCCGGTTGAAGATCAATTTCCTTATGAATATCTTTTTGTAATCTCTACTCAAACTCCATGGTTTGCTGATATTGCTAATTATTTAGTTTCAGGAAAATTTCCTTCGATTATGAATGCAAGGGATAAAAGAAAAATCATTTGTGATAGTGCAAAATATTCATGGGTTGCTAATGAGTTGTACAAGACAGGTCCAGATTTGATCATTAGAAGGTGTGTTCGTGAAGATGAGATGCTTGAGATTCTCAAGGCATGTCATGATGAACCTTGTGGCGGACACTTTGCAGATAAGAGGACAGCCTATAAGATCCTTAATTTAGGATATTATTGGCCATCCTTGTTTAAATATTCTAAAGAGTATGTCAAAAGGTGTGACAGTTTCCAAAGGGTAGGGAAACCTTCTCCTTCAGGTGAGATGCCATTACAACCTCAGGTACATATTGAACCTTTTGAAAAATGGGCTTTGGATTTCGTAGGACCTATTAGTCCTCCATCAAGACAAAAGAAATATATATTAGTTTGCACTGATTATGTTACTAAATGGGTAGAATCTAAACCATTACTTGTTGCTAATGAAGCATCTGTAGTTACTTTTCTTTTTGAGGATATTTTTACTCGTTTTGGTGTCCCAAGGGAAATTGTTATAGATCAAGGAGTTCAATTTACATCAAGGCTAGTTGTTGTGTAACCAGCTCTATAAATAGAAGAAAAGAGATATCAACGCCTTAGAAATAGGCCACTTCGAGGAGGAAACCTCCAATACATTACATAAATGAACAATTCTTAGATGATACAAATGAACAAAACCTCCTTTCTATATATAGGAGTCCATGGGGCCATAATGTAATCCTAGTGGGCCACAATGTAATCCTAGCTGACCTAACAATAGTAATTTAAGGGCACAATAATAACAAAATGGGGGTTACAAGGGTTCAATAATAATAATAAGGGGGTTACACTAACAATAATAAGGGACTATACTAGTGATATAGGGACCTAACATGCCCCTCTCCCTCAAAAAACTGTTGTCCTCAACGCTTGAGTAGCTCCGAGTGCTTCTGTATAAAATTCTCATCCTCCCATGTAGAATGTTCAGTGGGTAAGTTCTTCCACTTGATGAGATACTCTGAAATTGATCGATTCCGTAGCTGTCGAGTTCTTGTTTTCATGACCACTTCAGGTTCCAATATTATTTTTCCTTCCTCATCAAGTTCTGGCAATATTGTTTGAACTGGAAGATTTTCACCTATAACCTTCTTTAAGCATGAAACATGGAAAACTGGATGTACTCGCGAAGAAGCAGGAAGCTCCAATTTGTATGTCATAGAACCAATCTTTTGCAACACCTTGTAAGGACCATAGTACTTTGGTGATAATTTATTATCCTTCTTAGCTTTCTTGAGGGACATTTGTTTGTATGGTTGCAGCCGTAAAAATACCCAATCTCCTACATCAAAACTTCTCTCGCTGCGATGTTGATCTGCCTGTTGTTTCATTCGATTTTGTGCCAAATTCAGGTTATCCTTTAAGAGTTGGAGAACTTCCTGCTGATGCTCGATGTGATCTTCCACTGCTTGAACCTTCAAATTTTCTCTTAAATATGATGTGATGGATGGTGGATGATATCCATAAAGTGCCATAAATGGGGTCATTTTTGCTGCAGTATGGAAGAAAGTGCTATACCACCATTTAGCAAGAGGTAACCACTTGACCCATTGTGTTTTTTTATCAGATACAAAACAACGAAGATATCCTTCCAAACATTTATTTACGATCTCAGTTTGACCATCAGATTGAGGATGATAAGATGAGCTATGAGATAATTGAGTACCCAAACAAGAAAATAACTCCATCCAAAAATTTCTAGTAAAAATGGGATCTCTGTCGCTCACAATAACCCTTGGGTTTCCATGTAGCTTTTGAATTGTGTCCATAAATGTAGTAGCAACCGTACTTGCTTTAAATGGATGAGATAATGCACAAAAGTGTGCATACTTGGTAAGTCTATCAACTACCACCATGATGACACTCTTTCCTTCGGACTTAGGTAAACCTGTGATAAAATCCATTGAAATCTCCTCCCAACGTTGACTTGGAATGGATAAAGGTTGTAGAAGTCCCGGGGTCTTAATTGTTTCCACTTTATTCTGCTGGCAAACCAAACATTCCCCCACAAACTTTTGAATATGAGATTTAAGGCCATCCCAAAAAAATTATTTCTTCACCTTCTAGTAAGTTTTTAAAAATCCTGAGTGTCCTCCTCAAGGAGAAGTGTGCAATTCCAGAAGAATCTTTTGTTTTAGTTGGGAATTCTTGCAAAGATATAAGCGATCTTTGTACCATAAGGAATCATTTTTCCAACTAAATGTATCAGATGTACTAGGATCTTGCTGCAACTTTTGAATGAGTGTCCATACATCTTTGTCCTTCTTCCATTCATTTCTTGCTTCGGTTATCCAATCTGGTTGGATAATAGAAATGGCACAAAGCAATGCTTCCACCTCTTCATTCTTTCTTGAGAGTGCATCCGCAACAACATTAAGCTTTCCTTTTTTGTAGATTATTTCAAAGTCATAACCCAACATCTTTGTGACCCATTTTTGCTGCTCTTCTGAAGATAGTCTTTGTTCCAAAAAGTGTTTAAGACTATCATGATCAGTTTTTACCTTGAAGTGTCTTCCCATTAGGTAAGTTCCCATTTCTTTAGTGCATGCAGTATTGCTAACATTTCCTTCTCATAAATAGGTTTTTGTAAATACTTTCCTTTGATTGGACGACTTTCAAAAGCAATGGGTCTTCCTTCCCGCATTAAAACTGCACCAATTCCATTTCCTGAGGCATCACATTCCACAATAAAGGTTTTTGTGAAGTCTGGTGTAGCTAAGACCGGTGCTAGGCACATTGCCTCTTTAAGACGTTCAAAGGCTTTAGTTGCTTCAGGAGTCCATGAAAATGCATCTTTCTTCAATAATGTTGTTAGAGGTGCTGCTATTCTCCCATAATTCTTAACAAACTTGCGATAATACCCTGTTAACCCGAGAAATCCTCGCAACTTCTTTATGGTTGTGGGGACTTTCCATTCCTTAATGGCTTTAATTTGTTAGGGTCTACTTTAACACCCTCGTGAGATACAATATGACCCAGATATTCCACCTCTTGTACTCCAAAGAAACATTTGGATTTTTTTGCATATAATTGTTTCTCCCGCAATAGTTTGAGCACCCTGTCAACATGTTCAACATGATCCTTCCAAGACCTGCTATAGATTAGTATATCATCAAAAAATACTAGCACAAATTTTCTAAGTAAGGGTTTGAAAATGGAATTCATCAACCCTTGAAATGTAGAAGGTGCATTGGTAAGGCCAAAAGGCATGACCAAAAATTCATAATGACCCTCATGAGTTCGAAATGTTGTTTTTGGAATATCTTCAGCCTTCATTCTAATTTGATGATATCCTGAACGAAGATCCAACTTGGTAAAATAAATTGCTCCATGTAATTCATCCAATAATTCATCAATCACATGAATGGGAAATTTGTCTTTAATGGTGAGCTTATTGAGCTCCCTATAATCTGGACACATTCGCCATGATCCATCCTTCTTGTGTACCAAAACTACAAGAGCAGAGAAAGAACTTTGACTAGGTTGAATTATACCCGCCTCTAACATTTCTGCAATCATACGTTCAATTTCGCTCTTTTGGAAGTAAGGATATCTATAAGGCCTGATGTTTGGAGGAACACTTCCTGGAATGAAATGAATAGCATGATCATGATCACGAATAGATGGGATTCCTTTGGGAGTTTCAAACACCTTGGAATGATTTTCCAAGACTTGTTGGAGATCTGCAGAAATAGATGATTTTGATGTCGGAACATCTAGTGAGCATAATTGTGCAATTAAGCATCGTTGTTCTTTCTTTAGAATATTTGTCATGACATTAGAGCTTATTATCCTTCGTGGCTTCCCTTCAATACCGTGTAATTCGACTTCCTTTCCTTCTAAAAAAAATTTCAAGAAAAGTTCTTGAAAATTAAAAGCTACCATCCCCAAAGATTGTAACCATTGTACTCCTAGTACAACATCAGCACCTCCCATAGAAATTGAAAGCATTGGAATAGTCAATACATATTCCCCCATTGTTAGCTTAATATTATGGCATTTTCCAGAGCAATTTATAGTTCCTCCATTTGCAACCATCACTTGACATTCTGGTGCTGGGTATAGGAAACAATTTAATTCCTTGGCTACCTTACAATGAATAAAATTATGGGTGCTACCTGAATCAATCAACACTATTACCTTTTTCTTCTTTATTTTTCCTTGTATCTTAAGAGTTTGAGGAGTGGTAATTCCTACCAGTGCATTACACGATATGGTCAGATTCATTTCTTCCTCTTCTAGGGTTGGTTCCTAGTGTATATCCTCTTCTTGTTCATTTTCTTCTTCCTCTTCACAGTCTATGTAAAATAATTTCTTCTCAGCACACTTATGACCTTTAGTGTATTTTATATCACAACTGTATAAAATCCCTTTTTATCTTTTTTATTCTTCCTCTTCACAATGTATGTAAAATAATTTCTTCTCAGCACACTTATGACCTTTAGTGTATTTGCTATCACAACTGTAGCAAAGCCCTTTTTCTCTTTTTTCTTCCAATTGTTGTGGTGTCAATCTTGTAGGTTGTGGAAATCTAGACGTAGCAACACTTCATTCTTTATAGAATTGAGTGGTAGGCTTCCTTGTCGCCATTATTTTACATTCAACTTTTCTTGCCAACCTGAATGCCTTCTCCAATGAATCTGGTTCCAAAACACGAACTTCATGTTGGATGTTATCCTTTAAAGTGCCTATGAAGAGATCGATCCCGTGGTCCTCTGGAATATCAGTTACCCTTATATTCAATTTTTGGAAGTCCTCAATGTGCTGCCCCACTAAACCCTTTTGTTTGAGATTTATCAATTGGCTAAAGAAGGTGTTTCTCTTTGTATCCTCATAACGTGCTATCATTTCCTCCGTAAAAATTGACCAAGTGACAATTTTTTTACGGGAGCAAAGCCATCGATACCATACAAATGTATTTTTTTCTAAATGTAAAGTTTCAATGCGTACCTTTTGTGTGTTTTGCACATTATGGAGATCAAAATATTGCTCCATCTGTAGTATCCATGTTACAGGATCCTTTCCATCAAACTTCCTCATATCCATTTTTTGAATATGGTGGTTCTTCCCACCAACATTAGAGGTTATGAAATCATGATTAACATTTATTTTGTTCTCATCATGAGTTTCCTCTACTATCTTTTCACCATTAGGAAACATTTCTTGTATCAACTTTCCCAAACTTTCGATGTCTACTTTTAGATCTTTCTTCATGTTTTCCATGTTGTCTTTCATTTTTTCATCAATCTTAGCTTCCATGTCATCCATCTTAGCTTCCATGCCCACTTCCATGCCATCCATCTTAGCTTCCAAACCATTAATCTTAGCTTCCACACCTTTCTTCAAACCATTCATCTTAGTTTCCATGCCCTTCTTCAAAACTTCCATTTCATCTTTTGTTGTTCTTTGCGAGAGCGAAATTTGTTGCACTTGCTCTTGTAATTTTGATATGTCATGTTGCCATTCTTCGTCTTCATGAGTCATAGTAGAGCCTTCTAAAGGCTTAATGGGTGTTGAATTATTTTTAAGGGCCATTTTAGACTCCAATATTGATATCTATTCTACAATAGGCCCTTGCAATCAATTCAACTTGATTCTTCAAACAAGACTTATGCAATTCGAAAAAAAAATACACACCTTTTACTTGCTTTGAGGAGCTCGATATTGAAATTGTATTATCTCTGTGATTGCAGCTCTTAAATATCTGAAATTCAGAATTTAAGTATCCCTCTAAATTCTCTTTTGAATGCCACAGGTCTGACCTGATTTGGATTCTCCAAGACAAAGTTGTGTCCAATCTCCCACAATGACCTAATTATGGACTGGTTTAGTAGAGAGAACTTGTACGACTAGCCACATGTCATTATTTCATCATTTGTCTCTGAAATTGATAGCCAAGAAACTAAAGTCTGTGTACTTGTGAAAACTTTTTACGGCACTCCAATCCGATGCCCAGAGAGAGATTTATTGAACTTTTCCCACGATCACCTCTTTGAGATGAAATTCAGGAGCCTGAAAAAGCACTACCTTCCACAGATCATATCTCCAAAAATATTGCGAACCAAGATCTGAAATTTTTTGACAAATTTCGTCAAGATTTCAGCTTCTCACCACATGAATTTCAGATTCTGAACATTCGTAGAAATTTTTTTATAGCGAAAATTCCACGATGACCTGTTTAGGATCCTGAAAAAAGACCTAACTTCCACAGATCATATCTCCGAAAATATTGCGAACCAAGCTCTAAAATTTTTAAAAAAACTTCCTCAAGATTTCAGCTTCGCACCCTAAACATTTTAGCTTTTGAATCTTCGTAGAAAAAAATTTATAGCGAAAATTCCACGATGACCTGTTTGGAGCAGCGAAACCCTAGAATCCCAAAGCTCTGATACCAAATGTTGTGTAACCAGCTCCAGAAATAGAAGAAAATAGATATCAACGCCTTAGAAATAAGCCACTTCGAGGGGGAAACCTCCAATACATTACATAAATGAACAATTCTTGGATGATACAAATGAACAAAACCTCCTTTCTATATATAGGAGTCCATGGGGCCATAATGTAATCCTAGTGGGACACAATGTAATCCTAGCCGACCTAACAATACTAATTTAAGGGCACAATAATAACAAAATGGGGGTTACAAGGGTTCAATAATAACAATAAGGGGGTTACACTAACAATAATAAGGGACTATACTAGTGATATAGGGACCTAACACTAGTGGAGCAAATGATGGAGAAGTACAAAATCAGACATAGAATTGGATGAGATCAGACAAGATGCAATTCAGAAAACAAGTCTAGTCCAACAGCAAAGGGCTAGATGGCATGAGAAGTACATCAAAGAGAAGAAATTCAAAGAAGGTGACTGGGCTCTCTTGTTTGATTCAAAATTCAAGGATTTTCAAGGGAAATTTCAGACACATTGGCTTGGGCCATATGAAATTGTTGAAATTTTTGATAATGGGGCAGTAAAAATCAGAACTATAGATGAAGAAGAGGCCACTTTTCTTGTGAATGGTCATAGATTGAATTTTTATAAAAAACCACTCTCAAGAGAAGAATTTGTCAAGAAGTTCCAAGAATGCAGTGACGTGAAGTTAATGAAGAAGAATTTTTCTTCTTCATCAACTTGATTAAATTTTCTGAAGTATTTCTCTTTTGAAAAAAATATAAAAAAATATAAAAAAAATAAAGGTATAAACATGAAAACCAATAATAGATTGGCATGTTTATACAGAAAATATAGGGTGAAAATCAGAGTCTCTCTGACACTCTAACTTTTCCCATTTTGTTTTTACAAGCAGCTGTTACAAAATCATAAGTTCAGATCCATAGTGCTTATGATCCATCTCATTTCATTTCACTTCATTCACTTATCCATCCATATTCCATTTCATTCATTAATGCTCTACTTCATTCCATATTTCATTCATCCCATTCCATACTCCATCCATCTCATTTTCATGTCAAATTTTAAAGTTTGATGTCTTGCTGTAAATGAATAAAACATGTCATGGATTGCAGGGCAGTTCTTATGTTCTTCCACTCCATTTCATAAACTGAATCCATTTCATTTCATCATCCACTTCATACATATCATAACACATCATCCATCTCCATTCATATCATATAACATTTCACCTATATCCAAAAACACTCCATTCCATGATTAAAATACTCTATAGGTACATTCTGCAGCTCAATAGACATTCTGCAGCTGATCAGCCTTTCTGCAGCCAGACAGTCATTCTGCAGCTACAAATCCTAAAGGCACCAACCAACAGACATTATAATTACAACAAAATGATCCAGAATATCCATGAATAAGAAACATCAAGAAGAATTATGAAGACTCTTCCAAAGGTGAACAAAGAAGACAAAGACTACAAAAATCAAATGAAAAGCAAAGGTAACAAGTTTAGATTATAATGGCATTTCATAAAGTTTAGCATAGTTTTAGTTATGAATTGTTCGAAAAGGTTGTTTTAATTATTTTTATTGATCATGACCAATAAACCCTCCACAAAATTTGGATTAAATCTCTCATTTCAAATTCCATACCCGACATTATTTAAGCAGTTCAAATGGTCGAAGTGTTTGAATTCTTCACGTCACCCAACAAAATCATTCAATGATGATTTTCTTTTCCGTTGTAAAAATCTCCGCCATATTTTCAATCATTAATTTTCTTCCTCCACCTCACTCAATTACCTCATTTCGTAACTACCTCCATCACTCCATTCTGTAGCTGGCACTTGATTCCACAAACAGAGATATCCTTACCACCGAGAGCAGAGAAAAAGGGTAAACGCAGAGGTATAGCAGCGTGAGAATTTGAAGCCATTTGTTACTGTGGGTAGACAAAGTATCACTGTGGACAGAGATTAAGCATTATCACTGTAAACGCAGAGGTATAGCAGTGAAGAGTTTGAAACCATTTGTTACCAAGAGACAGAGGTATAGCAATGAAGAGTTTGAAGCCATTTGTTACCAAGAGACAGAGGTATAGCAGCGTGAGAATTTGAAGTCATTTACCACCGAGAGATAGAGGTATAGTAGTGTGGTAATTTGAAGCCATTTGTCACTGTCAACCAGAGGCATACCAATCCAAAGTTTCATTGTCAACCAGAGGCATATCAGCTCAAAATTTGAAGCCATTTTTCATTGTCAACCAGAGGCATGTCAGTCCGAAGTTTGAAGCTGTTGTCACTATCAATCAGAGGTATATCATTCCGAAGTTTTAAGCCATTTTCATTAAGAATTTGAAGCCATTTAAATTCAAAGGTGAAAGTTATTGTTTCAGAGGGTAGAAAAAGTATTAATCTGAACATTGAAGAAGCAATTATGGGTTTCATTGTAAGAACTGAACCAGTGGGTACAAAATACCTAGAAGGCTACCCTCAATGTAAAGAAATGTTGCAACTGATAGGATGGCTACAATTTTTGGAGAAATTTAATGGCTTCCACAAAGAAGTCACTAAAACATTTGCAAGATCATTTCAAGGAGCTGAAGTTGAAGTGGGGGATGTTAAATTCACAGTCAATGAAGTTTTCATTGCAGAAGCTACGAGATTGCTTAGAAATGGAGAGAGATGGTTCAAAAACAGATAATTCCATCATGAATCATGGAAGAAAATTTTAAAATCACCAGGTATGGATGCCACTGTGTTTAAGAAAGGAATTCCAAGTTATGCATTGAAAAATAAATGGAGAAACATACTAATTATTCTGCAAAAATTCATTACATGTGAGGGTAGATATGGCACATTCTATGTTTATCACATTAGACTGATAATGCATTTTCTGGGGGAAGACTTAAACCTACCCTACTTCTTGCTTCAAAGCTTGAAAAAGATGGCTTCCTGTGTTCAAAGAAGGGTTCAATTTTTAGAGACAACTCTATATCATCATGGCTTGGTGAAAATTTTAATTGAACACCATTTAGCCAAAAAAAATGATACATGGGACAATTTCTTGATAAGAAATCATTTTGAAGAGCCAAAAGAACCCTCACCTGAACAACAGCCTACAAGGAGAAGTAGAAAATGGAGAGCTTCAAAAATTGAAATTGACAAAACAATCCAAGAAAGTAGTGAGGAAATCATCTCAGAGAAGTTGACTCAAATAAAGAGACAACTTAAGAAAGAGAAGGTAATCAGGAAATCTGCCACAGAGAGAGGAGAGGGATCTTCTCAGCCAAGAAGAAGCCATAGACTAAAGGGAAAACTAAGGAAAACTCAAATCAAACAAACAGGGGTGATTAATATAGAGGATGAGGAAACATCTATTGAAGAAGATGTTGAAGAGGATTTTAATGAAGGAACCCCTGAAATTGACCCTGCTCAGCAAGAAGTTTATGATTATGTTGAAACTTTGGAAAGAAAAGCTTCAGAGAGTAGAGAGAGAACCCCTAGTCCTCCACTGTCTGAAATAGATGTGTTAAGAAGGGATAGGTACGAGCTGGAGATACTTAATAGACACATCAAAAATGAGAATGAAATTTTGAAGGAACAAGTCAAGCTCAAAACCGATATGAACTCAACCTTATCCCTACATATAGACAAAGAGGAAAAGGCTAATGACAAGTTGAAGAAGAGGAACAAGAAGATAATTAGGGCACTTACCAACCTAAGCTTCAAACTTGTCATCAGAAAACACAGAAGATCTTTAGCTTCCAAGAAAAGGAGAAGGAGAGGATTAGATGTTCTTGCAGAAGCCTCTGAGTTTATAGGATAATTTTCATGAGGACATGCAAGGAGACAACAGTGGGGGTATGTTGAGCCTAAAAATTGTGCTTCCTTTCATCTTACTTTACCTCATTTTCCTTTGTCCATTGATATCCTAGACCCAATTGATCAATGAATTTAGTTAAAATTACTTTTAGAATGATTTACATGATTGACTTGCTAAGTTTTGTGATTTTTGCCATTGTAAAGGATTTTGACCAGAACTAGTTGCAGAATGTAGACATTCCGTAGCTAACCGGAAATTCTGCAGCTGTCTTCACGTTTGGGTATGTGTTTGGTCTCAATCTAGTCTCCTAAACTGAGCTCATTTAATTGTCAACCAGGATTTGTAAACTGCTGAAGTGAAGTGTACTGTATGTACCTAGGTGCTTGTTTCCTAATGCGTTGTATGTAGTGTTTTGTGATGTTTTTAGTCTTTTGTGATGATTTATGATGTTTTTGGTCTTTTGGTGGTTTGATGTTTGCAGGAAAAATGCCTAGAAAGCTAGTGGAAAGAAGCTGGTGATTAAAAACAGAGTTAAACCTAATTGATGGAATGACAAATGGAAAATGCAATTGGGCACACTGAAGCAAAATTAAATCTAAACTATGACTAAATAAAAGCAAAGCTTTATAATGAATTTCAAACAAATGATTCAAAACACAAACTAAACTTAAGAAATGATCACTAAGTATGCAAATCCTTTAAATAAACAGCGAAATAACTAACTTACAATGGTGCAATATTTTGTCCTTGATTAGAGATTTGAAATATATTTAGAGGAAAAACATTGTTATCATCATAAGATCTTCTATTCTAGAACTAGTTCTTATCTCTATTCTGCAATTTAATTGAATGTCACAAAACCTTTACTCAAGAGTTATTGATTTCTTTCCAAAGTAGTCTTTTGAGGAAGAGCTTTGTTTATAAAATGATGAGGAAATTGTAGAGGTACTTCAGGCCTAAAATGATGTTGTCTTCTGTTCATATGGTTATAGATCAATTATGGATTTTAGAACAAGAAGAGGTTTGTGAATAATGAAGGCTATCTTGTTAATCCTAACAACTGAAGTAATCTATTGTGCAATGGATGACAATTTGAATATGAAGTGCAAGTGCAATGGGTTAATCTAAGAATGAACTTAAGATGCCACTAATCTAAAACAATGCTGAACTATAAGTCATCATCAAACTTGAAACAAAGTAACTGAACATGAGTTAAGTGCAATTAAACTCCGAAGCATTCTAACTAAGCTACCATGCATTATTCTATGAAATTACACAATCTTTTTGTCCATCATTATTGATATTTTGGAAGAGTTCCTTCTTTTGGAAGAGTTAGAACAATTTTGACTGTGTAATTGGATGCAAATGCAAATATAAAGGACTGAAAGAAAATGAAAAACTAAGATATCATATCCATATCCTACTCGTCATTATGATGTCTTGGGAAAGCGTTTAAGAGCAAGAACAGAGATGATACTTAGTACAAACACACAACTAAATCATTCATTATCACGGTCATGTCTTGAACTTCTTAAGAATTTCTTGGAAGAGTTTCTTCTTGTGGAAGAGTGATGAGAACAAGTGTAACTGTGATAGTGAACAGCAAAAACTACAACTAATTCTTACAGTACTATAGCTATTCATCATTCATCATTATAATCTTTTGGAAGAGTGTCTTCTTGTGGAAGAGTTAGAATGAATATAACTACAGTAGCTAATTAAAAACAACTGTGAATTCAATTTCTAATCCTACAATACTATAGTAATTTTTCCATTCATCATTATAGTCTTTTGGAAGAGTGTCTTCTTGTGGAAGAGTTAGAATGAGTACGACTACAATAGCTAATTAAAACAACTATTAATTCAAATGCAAAACGTAAAGGCAGCTAGAAGACTTATCTAATTTACGCAAAATAAATCCGTGCAAGAGGCAAGGGCCCTCTACCACCTGACGGAATTCAACTCCAAATTAAATCACGCTTTCAAAACGACACGGTCTGCTCCATTAAAGATGAAATAGTTTGAACATAACACTCTGCGTCTTCAGGAATGTAGAACAGAGTCTAAACAAAATCTAGCATCAAATCTAACATAAAATCTCTAACATAGCTCTCGGTCTCCCGAGTGTTTATAAAGCAAATGCACATAACAATACTTGCAACAATTAAGTAACAATGTCTTTCCTTATCGGAATCACGTTAGGACTCTTTGAAGTGGCTGCGTGAAGAGGAAAAGACATCTGGACTGAGACAGTCCTAATAGAAGTCTTCCTTTCTAAATGTGTTCCCACATTCAAAACCATACCCAGAATTCGTTTCTTCCTCCATGATGAGCAACGAACCATGTAGACATGACGTGGGTCATGCCCATATGCAGTTTTTATCAAGAGGCCACCTGGAACATACTCAAACGTGAAGGCATCTGCAGAGTCGCCGGTTAGCTACGGAATGTCTGCATTCTGCAGCTAGTTCCGGTCAAAACACTTTACAATGACAAAAATCACAAAATTTAGCAAGTCAGTCATGTAAATCATTCTAGAAGTAATTTTAACTATATTCACTGATCAATTGGATCTAAAATAGCAATGGACAAGGGAAAATGAGGTAAAATGAGGTGAAGGAAAGCACAATTTTGAGGCTCAACAGTATGTTCTAGGTGGCCTCTCAAGAAAAACCGCATATGGGCATAATCCATGTCATGTCTACATTGTTCGTTGCTCACCATGAAGGAAGAAACGGATTCTGGATATGGTTTTGATACGTGGGAAGACATTTAGGAAAGCAGACTTCTATTAGGACTGTCTCAATCCAGATGTCCTTTTGATTTTTACGTTGCCACTTCAAGAGTCCTAATGTGATTTCGATAAGGAAAGACAATGCTCCTAGAATTGTTGCAAGTCTTGTTTTGTATATTTGTTATATAAACACTTTGGAAACTGAGAGCTAGGCTAGATTTTGTTCTAGATTTTTCTTAGATTATGTGCTACATTTCTGAAGACACAGATTGCTCTGTTCAAGTTATTCCTCTTTTAATGAAGCAGACAGTGTTGTTTTGAAAGCGTTAATTTGATTTGGAGTTAGATTCTGTCAGGTGGTAGAGGGCCCCTGCCTCTTGCACGGATTTATTTGCGTAATTTAGATAAGTATCCTAGCTGCCTTTACGTTTTTTTTAAAGTTGATTTCGTAGTTGTTTTCATTAGTTACTATAGTTATAACTCGTTCTAAATACTCTTCCACAAGAAGAAGCTCTTCCAACATATTATGAAAATGAATGGGAAATGGCTATAGTATTGTAGGATTTAATTGTAATCTCTTTTGTTCAACATCACAGTTATACTTATGCTAAATACTCTTCCACAAGAAGAAACTCTTCCAAGAAATATTTATAATGTTTTAAGCAGGATTGTGATCCTGAACGCTTCATTTGTGTGTTTTCACTAAGTACCATAGCTGTCCTTGCTCTTAAACGCTTGCCCAAAATATCATAATGATGAGTGGGAGATAGCCATGATATCTTAGTTTTTAATTGCTTTTATTTTTTCTGTTTGCATAGCATAAGTTAGGATACTCCGGAGTTTAATTGCACTTAATTCATGTTTAGTTTTTTTTCTTTAAGTTTGATAATGACTTGTAGTTTAACACTGTTTTAGACTAGTGACATCTTAAGCATAGTTTGTAGCTTCACTCATTGCATTGGCACTCCACGTTCAGTTGTCATTCACTGCATATTAGATTACTTCAGTTGTTAAACTTAACAAAACAACCTTCATTATTCACAAACCTCTTCTTGTTCTAAAATCCATAATTGATTCATAACCATATGAACAGAAGACAATATAATTTTAAGGCCTGAAGTACTTCTGCAACTTCTTGATCATCTTACAAACAAAAATTTCCTCAAGAGACTATTTTAAAAAACCTCTAACGTTTGAGTGAAGTGTAGTGTTATCAAACTAAGTGGCAGAATAGAGTTAGGAACTAGCCTTAGAGTAAAATACCTTATGATGGTATCAATATTTTACTCCAATTATTCTTCAACAAATCTCTAATCAAGGACAAAATGTTGCATCATTATAAGTTAGTTGTTTAACTGTTTAGATAGGAGGATTTGCATACTTAATTGACCATGTCTCAAGCTCTCTCTCAAAACACCTTTTATGAAAGCATTTGAAAAGTTGAATTTATGTTTTGAATCATTTGTTTAAAAGTCATTGTCAAGCTTTGTTTCTGCTTAGTCATAGTTTAGATTTGATTATGTTTCAATATTGCACTTGCATTTGTCATTTGTCATCAACCAATTAGGCTTCACTCTATTTTTAATCATTAGCTCCTTTCCATTAGCTTTCTAGTCATTTTTCCTTGTGAACATAAAACTACCAAAAGACCAAAAACATCATAAATCATCACAAAAGACCAAAAACATCATAAAATACTACACACAACGCATTAAGAAACAAACACCTAGGTACATACAGTACACTTCACTTCAGCAGTTTACCAACCCTGGTTGACAATTAAATGAGCTCAATTTAGGAGACTAGATTGAGACCAAACAGTGAGGACTGAACCGGTTGGAAATAAGTACTTGGAGGGGTATCCACAAATCAGAGAAATGTTACAGCAAGCCGGGTGGTTGCAATTTTTGGAGAAATTTATTGGTTTTCACAAAGAGGTGACTAAAACATTTGCAAGGTCCTTCAATGGAGCCGAGGTCAAAATAGGAGACATTAAATTCATTGTTACAAAGGCTTTCATTGTAGAGGCAACGAAACTACCTAGACAAGGAGAAAGGTAGTTCAAAAATAGAGAATTCCATAACGAGACATGGAAGCAAATACTCAAGTCACCAAGTATGGATGTTTCCATTTTTAAAAAGGGTATTTCTAGCTCGGCATTAAAGAATAAGTGGAGGAACATGTTACTCATTTTGCAAAAATCTATCACTTGTTGATCCAGGTGGATATCGGTGGCCTCCCACCTATTCCATTTGGACCCGCAGCATCAATTCGTTCAGTTTTTCAGCTTCAGCACAGCTTACTATTTATAGCAGGTTTTTGGGTCCTGCACACCCGGAGCCATTTTGGGGCATTAATAATCCAGGTGGATATTGATGGCCACCCATAGAGTCCATTTGAACCCCCACCATCAGTTATTTCAATTTGTAAGTTTCGGCACAACTTACTATTTTTAGTAGTTTTTCGGGTCTTAAACTTCCAGATCCGTTTTGAGGCCCTAAACGACTTTTTTGGGAAAACAAAGAGAAAAATGGGTCCATGGACCGATGTTTCTCATTCAAACATTGTACTCCTCGGACAGACCTTTCTAACAAGCTATTGAGCGCATCAAACGGAGATCGGATGCCAAAGTTACGTCCCCGGGAAGTTGAACCACCAATTTACCCAAACGAGGCCCACAGTTTTGGCGCTTCATCTCCTACGGTTAGGGTTTTGGATGTTTCAGATTCTACATTGTTTCTCAACAATAAATAGGCCCTCGAGCCTCATTTTAATACAGTTCAGGGGGCTGGGAGCCGATACATCTCTTCTCAGAGATAAGCGCTACCAGTGCCCTAGCTCACCACATCTCCATCATGTCTGCATTGTAACACAGTTCAGGGGCTGGTAGCCGCCACATCTCTTCTCAGGGATACGCTGCCAGTACCCTAGCTCATATATTTCCATTATGTCTGTAATAGGCCTGTGAGCCTCAATGTAACACAGTTCAGAGGCCTGCGTACGCTACATCTCTTCTCAGAGATACGCTACCAGCGCCCTAGCTTGTTTCCATTATGTTTGTAAGCTTATTGCAGTCATTCTTTTATTAATAAAATGAAGCATTATTTCCGCTGCATCTTTGTATCTATGGTTATATCTGTATTCTGTTGCGTTCCTGCATAAAATCCGGATCAGTGGTATCAGAGCGGGTCTGCTCTTTCTCTGTTTTTCTCTTCATGTCCCCAATGTGGCCAGGGTATAAGGAGTTCAACCTCGCAACCCCGACGACCCCCCATGGTGAAAGGAAAGAAAGACGAGGGAGCAGGAGATCCTATCAAAATCTTGCTTGAGGATGCCCTCGAGAAACAGAGGAACGCGATGAGGGACAATTTTTTTTTTCAGATCCTTCAATGGCTACCCACCGGTGGCACATCTAAATCCAACACCAAGTTTAGCAAAATTCCCCCCCCCCCATGGAGGAACTTAACGCAATGGAGACCATTGCTTCCTAAGGAGGGAGGAATGATCCAGGTGGATATCGGTGGCCTCCCACCTATTCCATTTGGACCCGCAGCATCAATTCTTTCAGTTTTCCAGCTTCAGCACAACTTACTATTTATAGCAGGTTTTCGGGTCCCGCACACCCGGAGCCGTTTTGGGGCATTAATAATCCAGGTGGATATTGGTGGCCACCCATCAAGTCCATTTGAACCCCCACCATCAGTTATTTCAGTTTGTAAGTTTCGGCACAACTTACTATTTTTAGCAGTTTTTCGTGTCTTAAACTTCCCAAGCTGTTTTGAGGCCCTAAACAACGTTTTTTGGGAAAACGGAGAGCAACATGGGTCCATGGACCATGTTGCTCGTTCAAAAATTGTACTCCTCGGATAGATCTTTCTAACGAGCTATTGAGTGCATCAAACGGAGATCGGATGCCAAAGTTACGTCCCCGGGAAGTTGAACCACCAATTTACCCAAACGGGGCCCACAGTTTTGGCGCTTCATCTCCTACGGTTAGGGTTTTGGACCTTTCGGATTCTACATTGTTTCTCAACAATAAATAGGCCCTCGAGCCTCATTGTAATATAGTTCAGGGGGCTGGGAGCCGATACATCTCTTCTCAGAGATAAGCGCTACCAGTGCCCTAGCTCGCCACATCTCCATCATGTCTGCATTGTAACACAGTTCAGGGGCTGGTAGCCGCCACATCTCTTCTCAGGGATACGCTGCCAGTACCTAGCTCATCTATTTCCATTATGTCTGTAATAGGCCTGCGAGCCTCAATGTAACACAGTTCAGAGGCCTGCGTACGCTACATCTCTTCTTAGAGGTACGCTACCAGCGCCCTAGCTTGTTTCCATTATGTTTGTAATCTTATTGCAGTCATTAGGCCCCCAAGATCTGCAAAATTAGAATGCCAGAAAAAAAGAGAGAACACAAAGAAAATAAAACCACAAAGAAACTTGTTTTATTAAAACAGAGAATAATTGCAGAAGCTACATTATGGCAGAGAGATGAGCTAGGTATTGGCAGCGTATCCCTGAGAAGAGATGTGGCGGCTACCAGCCCCTGAACTGTGTTACAATGCAGACATGATGGAGATGGGGCGAGCTAGGGCACTGGTAGCGCTTATCTCTGAGAAGAGATGTATCGTTCCCCACCGCCCCCCTGAATCGTATTACAATGAGGCTCGAGGGCCTATTTATTGCTGAGAAACAATGTCGAATCCGAAACGTCCAAAACCCTAACCGTAGGAGATGAAGCGCCAAAACTGTGGGCCTCGTTTGGGTAAATTGGTGGTTCAACTTCCCGGGGACGTAACTTTGGCATCCGATCTCCGTTTGATGTGCTCAATAGCTCGTTAGAAAGGTCTGTCTGAGGAGTACAACGTTTGAATGAGAAACATCGGTCCATGGACACATGTTGCTTTCTGTTTTCTCAAAAAACGTCATTTAGGGCCTCAAAACGGATCCGGAAGTTTAAGACCCGAAAAACTACTAAAAATAGTAAGTTGTGCCGAAACTTACAAACTGAAATAACTGATGGTGGGGGTTCAAATGGACTCGATGGGTGGCCACCAATATCCACTTGGATTATTAATGCCCCAAAACGGCTCCGGGTGTGCAGGACCCGAAAACTTGCTATAAATAGTAAGCTGTGCTGAAGCTGAAAAACTGAACGAATTGATGCTGCGGGTCCAAATGGAATAGGTGGGAGGCCACCGATATCCACCTGGATCACTTGTGAAGGTGGATTTGGTACCTTCTATGTTTACATATTCGGTTAATGATGCATTTCTTAGAAGAAGAAATCAACTTGCCCTTTTTCTTGCTTCATAGTTTAAAGAAAATGGCCTCAAGTGTTCAAAAGAGAGTTCAATTTCTGGAAACAACCTTATACCACCATGGTTTAGTAAAAATCTTGATTGAACATCATTCGAGAAAAATGGGAGATAATTGGGATGAGTTCTTAGTGAGAAATCACTTTGAATAACCCAAGGAACGTCCACTTGAAGACAAATCTAGAAAAAGAAGCAGAAGATGGAAAACCTCCAAAACTAAAACTGAAACTGGTAAAACAATACAAGAGTATAGTAAAGAAATTCTTTATGAGAAATTGGCCCAAATTAAGAATCAGCTTAAGAAAGAGAGGATAATAATAAAATCTGCCAGAGAAAAAGGAGAAGGTCCATCTCAACCAAGACGAAGCCACAGACTTAGAGGGATACTAAAGAAAACAGAGTTTAGAAAAACTTGAATTATAAACATTGAGGATGAAGAAACACCTGAGAATTAGTATGAGGAGGATTTTGATGAAGAAGCTCCTGAAATAGACCCAGCACAACAAGAAATTTACAATTATGTTGAGACACTAGAGAAGAGAGCTTCAGAGAGTAGAGACAGAACTCCTAGTCCACCAAAATCTGCAATTGATATCCTAAAAAGAGATAAATATGAGTTAGAAGTACTCAATAAGCATATCAAGAATGAGAATGAAATTCTAACGGAGCAGGTTAAGCTAAAAACTGATATGAATTAAACTCTGTCTCTACAATTGCAAAATTTGTACAAGGCCAGTGAAAAATTGAAAAATAAAAATAAAAGGTTAACCAGGGCACTCACAAATTTGAGATTCAAGTTAGTTATAAGGAAGCCCAGAAGGCCATTGACTATCAGGCAAAGCAGAAGAAGAGGGTTGGATGTCCTTGCAGAGGTCTCAGACTTTATGGAATAGTTGCATGAGGACATGCAAGAACCTAGCAGTGGGGGTATGTTGAGCTTCAAAGATGTTCTTCTCTTCCACCACATTCCACTTCATTTCCTTTGTCCATTATTAATTTCAGGCTTAAATGATTAATAATATTAGTTAAAATTTCTTTGAGATTGTATATAATGTCTAACTTGCTATGTTTTCATGATTTCGTTATTATAGTACTTTTTGACTACACCTAGCTATAGAATGTAGACATTCTATAGCTAGTT
Organism: Pinus albicaulis; assembly: GCA_034641835.2. Classification (NCBI taxonomy): domain Eukaryota; kingdom Viridiplantae; phylum Streptophyta; class Pinopsida; order Pinales; family Pinaceae; genus Pinus; species Pinus albicaulis. The sequence goes on from CM076580.1 coordinate 832,934,235, forward strand.
GCCGATTCTGCAACTGTCTTCATGTATACGCAGGTTCCAGGGGTCATATTAGGGAAAAACACATATGGTTGTATTCCACATCATTCCCTCATCATTTTTTTATCCCCACGAAGTCTGAGTTAAAGTATCAAAGCGGTTATGCACGAAGAAGAGAGGTAGTTTCCTATCAAAACACAGACTCTACAGATGTCCGCAGTAAAGCACAAGACTATTAATAAGAGTTTTAATCTGATTAGGAATGGGAAAGACACTTATCCCTATTTTTCTCAAGAAGTAGTTATGTAATTTAATTATAAGTATGACTCAGGAGACCGAGAAACTAGTTGTTTAGATTTTGTTTTTGGTGGCTAGATCTTAGAAGTCTGAAACACTCTATTTTGAAGTTATTTCTCCTTTAATGAAAGAGACATCATTTTATTGCACGAGCTAAGTCAATCTTGAGCAGATTTGCGTGCTGATCCGGTGGTAGAGGGCCCCTACTGCCCGTGAAGCGTTATGCATTTGGTTTAGATAAGTAGTTGTAGCTTTGTTTCATTCTCAATTTAAATAGTTTTATGAACTTTGCTTACATTTGATACTATAGTTTAGCTTTGTTCTCATGAATTATTCCAAAATATCACTAATCCGGAATGAGGAATAATTGTAGCAATTTAGAACTTTACATTTTTTTTTGTTCAATTACAATTAGTTGTTACAGCTAGTCCTATTCTCATTAATCTCTTCCAAAATATCACTAACTTTGGATAAGACTTAGCTGTAGTGTTTTAGTTTACCTGCATATTGTTATGTTTTTATTCCGATTTTCACTGAAAGATATAGCCAGACTTGTTTGTACAAACTATTCCAAAATATCACTCATCTTGAACAAGACAGGGCTGTAGTATTTCATAGAATTAGTTGCATTTTAGCTCAGTCAATACTCCGGAGGTAGATGTCATTCTAGTTTAATTCTGTCACTATATTTCAAGCTTGATAATGGTACTCTAGTTTAACTTTGTTAACTGTATTAGTATCATTCTAGTTCAGCTCCAATTCATTTCAAGTTAGATAATAGCACTCTAGTTTAGTCTTAGTTCACTGTATTAGCATTCTAGTTTAGTTGTTATCCATTGCATTTTAAATTGTATTAGTTGTTAAATTTAGATACCACGGTCTTCATTATTTACAAAATATTCTTGTTCTGAATTCCTATTAATACATCATCATATCGACAGGAACTACCAATAACAGTTTAAGGCCTTGAGTATTTTGCAACCTTTTAAAATTTCACGAACAAGCCTTTTCTCAAAGACTATTCTAAAAAGAAATTTATAACTTTTGAATGAGGCCTAGTAGTGCTAAATTGAGTTGCAGAATAGAATTAGAAGTTAGTTTAGAGTATAAATCTTATTGTGCTACAAATTTTCTTTTCCAATTATGTTCCAATAAACCTTTAACATTGTAAGTTGATTGTTGACTTAGGAAAACCTCAATTGCACTAAAAACTTATCCTTTTCTCAACCTATTCCAACATATCTCTAAAATAATGAATTGGATGAGTTCATGATATGGGTTACTGAGTTCATGTTGTGATTTGTTTCTTTGCTATGATTCCTTATCAAGCTTTGCATTTTCTGTCCTTTAGTGCACACGTAGTTTATAATAGTTTCACTCTATTTTAGTGTAAACTTCTTAGCTCTTTTTCAACATAAAAACCATAAAACCAAAAACATCATAAAAACACTAAACACAACGTAGTGAGAAACAAGTACCTAGGCACATACAGTGCACCACACTTCAGTAGTTTACTAGCCCTGGTTGACAATTAATGAACTCAATTTAGGAACACTAAATTGAGCACAACACTTGCTGCAACTTTTGAATGAGTGTTCATACATATTTGTCCTTCTTCCATTCATCTCTTGCTTCGGTTATCCAATCTGGTTGGATAATAGAAATGGCACAAAGCAATGCTTCCACCTCTTCATTCTTTCTTGAGAGTGCATCTCCAACAACATTAAGCTTTCCTTTTTTGTAGATTATTTCAAATTCATAACCCAACATCTTTGTGACCCATTTTTGCTGCTCTTCTGAAGATAGTCTTTGTTCCAAAAGTGTTTAAGACTATCATGATCAGTTTTTACCTTGAAGTGTCTTCCCATTAGGTAAGTTCTCCATTTCTTTAGTGCATGCAGTATTGCTAACATTTCCTTCTCATAAACAGGTTTCTGTAAATACTTTCCTTTGATTGGACAACTTTCAAAAGCAATGGGTCTTCCTTCCTGCATTAAAACAGCACCAATTCCATTTCCTGAGGCATCACATTCCACAATAAAGGTTTTTGTGAAGTCTGGCGTAGCTAAGACAGGCGCTAGGCACATTGCCTCTTTAAGATGTTCAAAGGCCTTAGTTGCTTCAGGAGTCCATGAAAATGCATCTTTCTTCAATAATGTTATTAGAGGTGCTGCTATTCTCCCATAATTCTTAACAAACTTGCGATAATACCATGTTAACTCGAGAAATCCTTGCAACTGCTTTATGGTTGCGGGGACTTTCCATTCCTTAATGGCTTTAATTTTCTTAGGGTCTACTTTAACACCCTCGTGAGATACAATATGACCCAGATATTCCACCTCTTGTACTCCAAAGAAACATTTGGATGTTTTTGCATATAATTGTTTCTCCTGCAATAGTTTGAGCACCTTGTCAACATGTTGAACATGATCCTTACAAGACCTGCTGTAGATTAGTATATCATCAAAAATACTAGCACAAATTTTCTAAGGAAGGGTTTGAAAATGGAATTCATCAACCCTTGAAATGTAGAAGGTGCATTGGTAAGGCCAAAAGGCATGACCAAAAATTCATAATGACCCTCATGAGTTCGAAATGTTGTTTTTGGAATATCTTCAGTCTTCAGTCTAATTTGATGATATCCTGAACAAAGATCCAACTTGGTAAAATAAATTACTCCATGTAATTCATCCAATAATTCATCAATTATGGGAATGGGAAATTTATCTTTAATGGTGAGATTATTGAGATCCCTATAATCCAGACACATTCGCCATGATCCATCCTTCTTGTGTACGAATACTACAGGAGTAGAGAAAGAACTTTGACTAGGTTGAATTATACCCGCCTCTAACATTTTTGCAATCATACGTTCAATTTCGCTCTTTTGGACATAAGGATATCTATAAGGCCTGATGTTTGGAGGAACACTTCCTGGAATCAAATGAATAGCAGATCATGATCATGAATAGGTGGGAATCCTTTGGGATTTTCAAACACTTTGGAATGATTGTCCAAGACTTGTTGGAGATCTACAAAAATAGATGATTTTGATGTTGGAACTTCTAGTGAGCATAATTGTGAAATTATGCCTCATTTTTCTTTCTTTAGAAGCTTTGTCATGAAATTAGAGCTTATTATCTTTCCCAGCTTCCTCACAATACCTCTTAATTCGACTTCCTTTCCTTCTGAAAAAAAAATTCAAGAAAAGTTCTTTAAAATTAAAAGCTACCATCCCCAAAGATTGTAACCATTGTACTCTTAGTACAACATCAGCACCTCCCATAGGAATGGAAAGCATTGGAATAGTCAATAAATATTCCCCCATGGTTAGCTTGATATTATGGCATTTTCCAGAGAAATTTATAGTTCCTCCATTTGCAACCATTACTTGATAGTTTGGTGCTGGGAATAGGAAACAACTTAATTCCTTGGCTACCTTACAATGAATAAAATTATGGGTGCTACCTGAATCAATCAACAATATTACCTTTTTCTTATTTATATGTCCTTCTATCTTGATATTTTGAGGAAAGGTAATTCTTTCCAGTGCATTACACGATATGGTCGGATTCATTTCTTCCTCTTCTAGGGATGGTTCCTGGTGTATATCCTCTTCTTGTTCATTTTCTTCTTCCTCTTCACAGTCTATGTAAAATAATTTCTTCTCAGCACACTTATGACCTTTAGTGTATTTTATATCACAACTGTATAAAATCCCTTTTTATCTTTTTTCTTCGAATTGTTTTGGTGTCAACCTTGTAGGTTGTGGAAATCTAGTCGTAGCAACACTTCCTTCTTTATAGAATTGAGTGTTAGGCTTCCTTGTCGCCATTATTTTACATTAAACTTTTCTTTCCAACCTGAATGCCTTCTCCAATGAATCTGGTTCCAAAACACGAACTTCATGTTGGATGTTATCCTTTAAAGTGCCTATCAAGAGATCGATCCTGTGTTCCTCTTGAATATCAGTTACCCTTATATTCAATTTTTGGAAGTCCTCAATGTGTTGGCCCACTAAACCCTTTTGTTTGAGAATTATCAATTGGCTAAATAAGGTGTTTCTCTTTGTATCCTCATAATGTGCTATCATTTCCTCCATAAAAATTTACCAAGTGATAATTTTTTTACGGTAGAACAGCCATCGATACCATACAAATGTATTTTGTTCTAAATGTAAAGTTGCAATGCGTACCTTTTGTGTGTTTTGCACATTATGGAGATCAAAATATTGCTCCATCTGTAGTATCCATGTTACAGGATCCTTTCCATCAAACTTCCTCATATTCATTTTTGGAATATGGTGTTCTTCTGGCCAACATTAGAGTTTATGAAATCATGATTAACATTTATTTTTTTCTCATCATGAGGTTCTTCTACTATATTTTCACCAATAGGAAGCATTTCTTGTATCAACTTTGTCAAACCTTTGATGTCTACTTTTATATCATTCTTCATGTTTTCCATGTTGTCTTTCATGCCATCCATCTTAGCTTCCATGCCAGCTTCCATGCCATCCATCTTAACTTTCACACCTTTCTTCAAACCGTCCATATTCACTTCCACTTCTTTCTTCAAAACTTCCATTTCATTCTATGTTTCTCTTTGCGAGTGTGAAATTTGTTGCACTTGCTCTTGTAATTTTGATAGACCATGTTGCAATTCTTCATCTTCATGAGTCATAGTAGAGCCTTCTAAAGGCTTAATGGGTGTTGAATTATTTTTACGGGGCATATTTTAGAACCCAATACTAATATCTATTCTACAATATGCTCTTGGAATCAATTCAAATTGATTCTTCAAACAAGACTTACGCAATTTGGGAAAAAAAAATACACACCTTTTTCTTTCTTTTGAGGAGCTCGATATTGAAATTGGATTATCTCTGTGATTGCAGCACTTAAATATTTGAATTTTGGTACCAACGTAGCCCACTAAATTATCTTTCGAATGCCACAAGTCTAACCTGATTTGGATTCTCCAAGACAAAGTTGTGTCCAATCTCCCACAATGACCTAATTATGGATTGGTTCAGTAGAGCGACCTTGTACGACTTGCCACATGTCATTGTTTCATTCTTCGACTCTGAAATTGATATCCAAGAAACTATAGTCTGTTTACTTGTGACCAATGTTTATGGCACTCCAATACGATGCTCAGAGAGAGAGTTATGAAGATTTTCCCACGATCACCTCTTTGAGATGAAATTCAGGAGCTTGAAAAAGCACTACCTTCCACAGACCATATCTCCAAAAATATTGTGAACCAAGCTCTGAAATTTTTTGACGATTTTCCTTATTATTTTGGATTTGTACCCTAAAAATTTAAGCTTCTGAAACTTTTTAGAAAACAATTTATAGTGAAAATTCCACGAGGACTTGTTTAGGAGCCTGAAAAAGACCTAACTTCCACAGATAATATCTCCAACAATATTAAGAACCAAGCTCTGAAATTTTTTGATGAGTTCCTCAGGATTTCAGCTTCACGACCTAAAACTTTCAGCTTCTAAAACTTTGTAGAACAAAAGTTATAGCGAAAATGCCACGATGACCTGTTTGGAGCAACGAAACCCTAGAATCCAAAGCTCTGATACCAAATGTTTTGTAACCAGCTCCAAAAATAGAATAAAAGAGATATCAATGCCTTATAAATAAGCCACTTTGAGGGGGAAACCTCCAATACATTACATAAATGAACAATTCTTGGATGATACAATTTACAAAACCTGATTTCTATATATAGGAGTCCATGTGGCCATAATGTAATCCTAGCCAACCTAACAATAATAATGGAAGGGCATAATAATAACAAAATGGTGGTTACAAGGGTACAATAATAAAAATAATGGGGTTACACTAATAACAATAAGAGACTATACTAGTAATATAGGGACCTAACATAATGCTTTTAGACAGAAATAGGGTACTTTTCAATAAATCCTACTCTAAATTTTATGTTATTTATCAGAGAAAATGGACAACATGTAAAACATTATAAAAACAAATATAGAAAGGAAAAACATTACCATTAGCATAATCCAGGATCCCGTGAATCAGCTTGTATTGTTGATGTTCAAACCAGTTACATACTCCAAGTCCAACAAGTCTTTACAGCTCAAAACTTATCTTCTCAGCCTAGTATTCTTCAACTACTCAACAACACTTCAAAAACTTCAAAAAATATCTTACACTTCAATAATAATCCAACCAACAACAACAACGAGCTCCTCATACAGTATTTATAGATAAATGAGGATGTGGAGTGAAAGAAAGGGCCTCTAATGGTTCATAAATGACACAGTAAATGTTATAGATAAATGAGGAGGTGGAGTGAAAGAAAGGGTCTCTAATGGTTCATAAATGACACAGTAAATGTTTTTGACCTTTGATACCATGCAAGGCCTAAGGAAAAATGTATTTAAGTCTAACTCTGCATAATGAATTTTAAATTAACTCTTTTGAACTACTTAGTTACTTTTGTTGACTTTTAGGCTTTTTAGGTAAGCTGGTAATAAATTTCTGAGCTTTCTTTGGGAAATATCTGTGACTGTAAGAACTTTATGTGTCTTTGAGGCATTTTAGGCTGGCATGTGGAATTTTGATTCTTTTAGAGAAGTAATTGCTTCAATGTTTTATCATTCGAATCATTCCTTCTTGCTGATCTGTTTGTTTGGTGGCTTTAACTCTGATTGGGCCTTTGATTTAGCTTTAAGCCATATTTATCATCTCACTGTCTGTGTCCTTTCTGCTAATTGTTTTAACTTTTAAATTATTTTTCTTCAAACTATGTCTTTATCCTTAATCTTCTTGATTAAGTCTTTGATCTTCTTTCTTTATTCATTAATCTTTAACCTTCACTGCTTTGTTTGTGTATAGGCATTTTTGGTATGTTGGAGGGTTTCAATACATGATCAATGTTCATGAGGCACTGACCACTATCGAACTTTGGAATTTCCATTTCCCATTCGAGATTATTTGGAACCAAGGATCATCATCCTGAAGCTACCTACAACTTAAATTTGTTGTTGGAAGGTCTGGAGACTTGGCCACCATTAAACCTGCAACAAAACAAAAAATAATTAAATAAAACATGCACTTGGGGTTTAGACTATGATCAAAGGTGTTTTTGAGGGCAGAGGAGTGATGTGGAGGAAGGAAGATGTTGTGTGGATGGGTTTTGTATCCAACCAGGAAGAATAATGGCGGAATTTTGAATTTGGGCGTGGGAAGGGCAAAGGCGGTTTTTCATAAAATTGGGTGGTTTTCGCATGTGATTAAGGTGGTAAGCAGTAAAGGCCCAAATGGATGCGATACCATAGAATGGCTATCGTACGTCTAGGCCAATACCACCTATTTCGCTTGGAAAAGGGGCATTAAATCCTTGGAGAAAATTGTGCGTGAAAACGGTTGTGGATCGTCATATCTGGGGGAGCCATATCGACGGTGGAGAATAAGCATGATCACAGAAGATGTGCGGTAGTGGAGGATAGGTGGCGAGTGGAGAATGGGTCGGAGAAAGGTTAGTGGAAGGTGGGCCAGCGAATGATGCCATCTGTTCTATCGAGTAGTAGAATGTTTTATCGACGAGGGGTAAAGGGTCGAGGATTGTGATGACCGTTGGATCAACAAGATCTATGGTGGAGATCGTATAAAGGGATAAGTGGAGCGGGGGTGAAGAGAAGTGGAAAAGGGTTTTAAGAAAGGGGTGGAGGTATGGTCTTGTGGGAGTGGAGGAGACTGAGGGCTAGGGTGATAAGTGTTGAGGGATAGTGAGAGGTCGTGGGCCTTGGGTCATATGAGGAGAAGGGGCTAAGGTTTAAGCCAAGAGGGCTTAAAGCCTTTAATTTCAAAAAGGAGCAGATATAAGGCTTAAAAAAAGGGTTTTTAGGCCTTTTTAGAGTTCTGATAGGGACAAAAAAGGGGTTTAAAACCATATAAAGGAGTTTTATAAGGTTTAGAGGGGTTTTTATGGGAAATGAGGAAACATAAAGGGGAAAAGGGGCCTTTTGAGAAAGGAAGAAAGGGTGGTTAGGATAGCTGAAATAATAAGTGGAAAAAATGGGTGAGATGAGCTTATGAAATGGTGAAAGAAGCTTGAGAACAGTCTCTTTTGTTTCAGTAGGGTAACTTAGAGGTTTTGAGTGAAGTTCATCAATGAAATGATTCTTTTGAAAATAATGAACACAGTGGGCTTTCAAGAACTCACAAATTTTCATAAAATTTGTTTCTTGAAAGCTAAGGAACCTATTTAGACATCATGAGATATAATAGAATTTATAGATGGCTAACAGTTGCTCCACTTGGGGGGGGCAGTTCCCTGGAGGTGTCAAGAACCTCAGAGAACAAATCTCTGGAAAGTAGATCAATGCCTTGTCTTTTGCTCCATTTTTACAATCCTCATTTCTTTGATCATGCTGCTTTAAAAGATGATCAGTATTTGTCATAACTAGATGATTTTCTCCCAACCTTCGACCTACACATCCTACTTTTCTAACATTTTTTCTTCAGTGGGTGCATTTAGACTTGCAAACCCATTCGACATCAACATTTTATTCTTTTATTTGAAAGAAGTAAACTAATCTATTTCTACCCTTATATCTTCCATGAGTTCAGATTAAACAATTGAACTTAGTAATTCTCTACCTATTCTAACTATATATCCAGAATGAGTTGTTTGACAGATTCCATTATTTATTTCTAAAACAGGAAATTGAAAACATAAGAAAATAAAGATTGAACAGTATGATTTTTTATGGGGGCTATGGCATTTTGTACAAGCTGCACATAGACTTTATTTGCATAAATTGTAAAACAAAACTTTGAAGGCTTTGAAATTTGGAATTGATAAGTATCCTTCTTTCTTTCTTTAGCTCAAGTTTGGATCCTTTTGGAGCCATTTCTCTTTTCTTTTCTTGGTTTAGATTTTGATCTTGTTAGAGCCATTTTCTTCATTTCCTAATCTATTATATTGATAAGCCAAGATTACACTATTTCAAAAATATGTTTTCACTAACCTATCGACACAAAATTCAAATTTTACTCAGTCATGATAAACACTATAGGGGGCGACATCAGAACCACTTTGGAATCCTAGGACCTAGCCTTCCTGGATTCAGAGAGGGATCTCTCTATTAAGTGTTTTCAAAGGATATATCTTTATGATTTATTTTTTATATTAGGCTAACTATCAAGCTCAAAGAACTTGTTTTTTTTTTGTTATCATTAACTAAAGAGGTCAGCTGAAGGGTGAAGGTGAGAGTAAATTGAAAGAAGGTTTTTGCTGAAAAGATAGGCCGGGAAAAAATATTAACCCATTGGTCTATGGAGCCACAAAAGGATTTAATTGTACAATGATTCTTCAATGGTTTCCATAGAGAAAGTTATCTATATCAAAGGATATTTTAGATTTAATTGTGATATGAAACATTTAAATATTGTGAAAGAAGCAAAGCTAAAACCAATTAAGTATCTAACTTCACTAAGACAAAAAAAAGCCTTTCAAAGTAACTGTTTGAAGCAATCCAAAGGACAGGGAAAACCATAAACTTCTTTAGGCAGACTTGTAATAAAGAAAACTTTTAAGACAACAATCCGTTAATCCTAAGACTTCTTTGAGGAAGGAGAAAACAAAAATGAGAAGAAGGAAAATAGCCTAAGATCAGACAAAAACTATGAATCTAGCCTGCTTTTCCCATACTCTCAAGGGATATTTCCAAACAACCTTTAAAGACTAACCAGAGGATAGGGAAAACCATAGACTTCCCTGTTTCAAACTCTACTTAGCAAACTTTGAAAAATATCTTTCAAGAAAAACATCTCAAGTTGTACTCAAAAGGATATGGGCTTACCAACATTCCCTTGTTATACTCTATTGAATCATTCTAAAAACAAAAAGCTAGATAAACCTAGAGGGAAATTAAGAATCCTATAAACATACCATAGAAAAAGAAAACATAAAGATAAAGCTTTCAAATAGAAATAGGGTACTTTTCAATAAATCTTAATCTAAATTTTATGTTCTTTATCAGAGAAAAGAGACAGTATGTAAAACATGAGAAAACAAATACAGAAAGGAAAAACATCACCATCAACATAGACCAGGATCCTGTGAATTAACTTGTATTATTGATGTTCAAAAAATTTACATACTCCAAGTCCAATAGGTCTTTATAGCTCAAAACTTCTCTTCTCAACCTAGTATTCTTCAATTACTCAACAACACTTCAACAACTTCAACAACTATCTTACACTTCAATAATAATACAACCAACAACAACAACGAGCTCCTCATACAATATTTATAGATAAATGAGGAGGTGGAGTGAAAGAAATGGTCTCTAATGGTTCATAAATGACAGAGTAAATGTTTTTTACCTTTAAGACCATGCAAGGCCCAAGGAAAAATGTATTTAAGTCTAACTCTACATAATGAATTTTACATTAAATCTTTTGAACTACTTAGTTTCTTTTGTTGACTTTTAGGCTTTTTAGGTAAGCTGGAAATAACTTTATGAGATGTCTTTGGAAAATATCTCTGACTGTAATAAATTTATTTGTCTTTGAGGCAATTTAGGCTAGCAGGTGGCATTTTGATTCTTTTGGAGAAGTAATTTCTTCAGTGTTTTATCATTCAAAGAATTACTTCTTGCTGATCACTTTGTTTTTCGTCTTTAACTCTGATTAGGCCTTTGATATAGCTTTAGACCATCTTTATCATCTGACTATCTGTGTCCTTTCTACTGATTATTTTAACGTTTAAATTAATTTGTCTTCAAATTGTGTCTTTATCCTTAATCTACTTGATTAAGTCTTTGATCTTCTTGCTTTATTCATTAATCTTTAACCTTCACTGCTTTGTTTGTGTACAATTTTTTTTGTTATGTTGGAGGGTTTCAATACATGATCAGGGTTCATGAGGCACTAACCACTATTGAAACTTGGACTTGTCATTTCCTATTCGGCATTCTTTGGAACCAAGGATCATCATCCTGAAGCTGCCCGCAACTTAAATTTGTTGTTGGAAGGTCTGCAGACTTGGCCACCATTAAACCTGCAACAACAACAAAAAAAATTAAATAAAACCTGTGTTCGGGGTTTATATTGCGATCAAAGGCTTTGGTGAGGGCAAAGGAGTGATGCGAAGGAAGTAATATGTTGTATGGAGGGGTTATGTATGCAACCAGGAAGAATAATGGCAGAATTTTGAATTTGGGCATGGGAAGGGAGAAGGTGGTTTTACAGAAAACCAGGTGGTTTTCGCATGTGATTTGGGTGGTAAGAGGTAAAGGCCCAAATGGACGTGATACCATAGAATGGCTACCATGCATTCAAGCCAATACTGCCTATTTCGTGCAGAAAAGGGCCATTAAATCCCGGGAGCAGATTTCATGCGAAAACCGTTGTGGATTGTCAGATATGGGGGAGCCAGACCGACAGTGGAGAATGAGCATGATCATGGAATATGTGCGATAGCGAAGGATAGGTGGCGAGCGGAGAATGGGTCGGCAAAAGGTTAGTGGAAGCTGGGCTAGTGGATGATGCCATCTGTTCTGTCGGGTAGTAGAATGTTTTATCGGCGGGGGATAAAGGGTCGAGGATTACGATGATTGTTGGATCAACAAGATCTATGGTGGAGATCGTATGAAGGGATAAGTGAAGTGGGGCGAAAGAGAATTTGAAAAGGGGTTTAAGGAAGGGGCAGAGTTATGGTCCTATGGGAGTGGAGGAGACCTCCAGCTGTGGTGAGAAGGGTTGAGGGATACTGGGAGGTCGTGGGCCTCGATTCATATGAGGATAAGGGGCTAAGGTTTAAGCCAAGAAGGCTTAAAGCCTTTAATTTCAAAAAGGAGGTGATATAAGGCTTAAAAAGGGGGTTTTTAGGCCTTTTTAGACTTTTGATAAGGATAAAAAAGGGGTTTAAAACCATATAAAGGAGTTTTATAAGGTTTAGAGGGGTTTTTATAGGAAATTAGGAAAAATAAAGGGGAAAGGTGCCTTTTGAGAAAGGAAGAAAGGGTGGTTAGGATAGGTGAAATAATGAGTGGAAAAAATGGGTGAGATGAACTTATGAAATGGTGAAAGAAGCTTGAGAACAGTCTCTTTTGTTTTAGCAAGGTAATTTAGAGGTTTTGAGTTAATTTCATTAGTGAAATGATTCTTTTGAAAATAATGAACAAAGTGGGCTTTCAAGAACTCACATATTTTCATAAAATTTATTTCTTGAAAGCTAAGGAACCTATTTATCCATCATGAGATATAATAGAATTTATATATGGCTAACACCCATAACCTTAACCTTACCCTTAGTCTAACATTAACCTTGACCTTGACCAAACACTTAACCTAACCTTAACCTTAGCCTAACCTAACCTTAACCTTGACCTTCCGATAACCTTAACCTTAACCTTAACCATAACCTAAACTTTACCTTGACTTTACCCTTAACGTAAACTTAACCCTAACCTTAACCTTAACCTTAACCTTAACTTTACCCTTAACCTAACCTTAACCTTATCTTAACCTTAACCTAACCTTAACCTTGACTTTACCCTTAACGTAAACTTAAACTTAAGGGTAAAGTTAAGTTAACCTTACCCTTAACCTTATCTTAACCTTAACCTAACCTAATCTTAACCTTAACCCCTAACCTAACCTTACCTTAACCATAGCCTTAACCTAACCTTCACCTTAACCTTACCCTTAACCTTATCTTAACATTACCTTAACCTAAACTTAACCTTACCCTTAACCTAACCTTAACCTTGACTTTACAATTAATGTAACCTTAACCTTAACTTTAACCTTACTATACCCGTACCCTTAACCTTATCTTAACCTTAACCTTTACTTAACCTTAAGGTTAAGGTTATGTTAAGGTAAATGTTAAGGTTAAGGTTACGTTAAGGTAAAGGTTATGGTTAAGGTTAGGGTTAAGGGTAAATTCAAGGTTAAGGTTAGGTTAAGTTTAAGGTCAAGGTTAGGCTTAGGTTATAGTTAAGGTCAAGGTTAAGGTTAGGTTAAGGTTAAGTTTAATGTTAAGGATAATTTAGGGTTAATGTTAAGGGTTTGGTTAAGGTTAAGGTTATACTTAAGGTCAAGGTTAAGGTTAAGGTTACATTTAAGGTTAAGGTTATGTGAACATTAATGCTAAGGGTAGGTTATAGTGAAGGTTAAGGTTAAGACCCATAACCTTAAACTTTAACCTTAACCTAACCTTAAACTTAACCTTATCTTAACCTTAACCTTAAGCCTAACCTAACCTAACCTTAACCTTCACTTTACCTTTAACCTTACCTTAACCATAACCTTAACCTAACCTTAACCTTAACCTTACCATTAACCTTATCTTAACCTTACCTGAACCATAACCTTAATCTTTACCTTAACTATAACCTAACCATAACCTTGACCAAACCCTTCACATTAAACTTAAATTTAATGTAACCTTAACCTTAACTAAACCCTTAACCTTAACCTTAACCTTAACATTAACTTTAACCATAACCTTACCCTAACCATAACCTTAACCTTACCCTAACCTTACACTAACCATAACCTTAACTTTAACCTTAACTTAACCTTAACAAAATCATTAACCTTAACCTTAACCTTAACCTAACCTTAACCAAACCCTTAATCTTAACCTTAACCTTATCCTTGACCTAGAATTTACCCTTAACCTAACCTTAATTTTAACTATAACCTAAACCTAACCTTGACCTTAACCTTATCCTTGACTTTACCCTTAACCTTAACCTTGACTTTACCCTTAACCTAACCTTAACTTTAACTGTAACCTAAACCTAACCTTGACCTTAACCTTATCCTTAACCTTGAGCTTGACCTTAACCTAACCTTAACCTTAACCTTAATCTTTACCTTATCTTACACTTAAACTAACCTTAACCTTAGCTATAACCTACCCCTAACCTTGAATTTACATTTACCTAACCTTAACACCTTAGCCTTAACCTTAGCCTTCCCATAACCATAACCTTAACCTTGAATTTACCCTTAACCTAAACTTAACCTTAACCTTAACCTTAACCTGACTAAAACCATAACCTTAACCTTAACCTAACCCTAACCTTAACCTAAACCTAACCTTACCCTAACCTTAACCCTAACCATAACCTTAACTTTACCCTTAACCTAACCTTAACCTTAACCTAACCTTAACCATAACCTTAACGTTAACCTTATCTTAACCTTACCTTAACCATAACCTTAACCTTGACTTTAACTATATCCTATCTCTAACCTTGACCAAACCTTAACCATAAACTCAACCTTAAACTTCCCATACCCTTAACCTTGACCTTAAGTATAACCTAACCTTAACCTTGACCAAACCCTTACCCCTAACCTTAACCTTAACTTTATCCTTGTCTTAACCTTAGCCTAACCTTAACCTTAACCGTAACCTTAAGGATAAATTTATGGGTAGGGTTAGGTTCAGGTTATGCTTAGGTTATAGTTAAGGTCAAGGTTAAGGTTAGGTTAAAGTTATTGTTAGGGGTTTAGTGAGGTTAATGTTAAGGTTAAGGTTACGGGTTTAGTGAGGTTAAGGTTTAGGTTAAGGTTAAGGTTAGGTTAAGGGTAAAGTCAAGGTTAAGGTTATGGTTATGGGAAGCTCAAGGTTAAGGTTATAGTTAAGGTTAAGATAAGGTTTAAGTGTAAGGATAAGTTTAGGGTTAGGTTATGTTAAGGGTGAAGTCAAGGTTAAGGTTAGGTTAAGGTTAAGATAAGGTTAAGGTTAAGGTTAGGTTAATGGTAAATTTATTTTTAAGATTAGGGTTAAGGTTAAGGTTAGGTTAAGATTAAGGTTACGAGTAAGTTTATAGTTAGGTTAAGGTTAGTTTAAGTTTAAGGTTAAGGTTAAGGGTAGGTTAAGGTCAAGGTAAATGTTAGGTTAAGGTTAAGATAAGGTTAAGGTTAAGGTTAGGTTAAGGTCAAGGTTAAAGGTAAGGTTAAGGTTAGGTTAAGGTTAATATTAGGCTAAGGTCCTTAACTTTACCCTTAACCATAACCTTAACCTTAACCTAACCTTGACCTTAACCTTAAACTTAACCTTACCTTAACTTATCTTTAATCTTAACCTTTCCATAACTTTAACCTTTACCTAAAATTCCCATAACCATAACCTTAACCTTAACCTGACCTTAACCTAACCTAACCTTAACCTTAACCTTAACCTTCACCTTAACCTTAACCTTGAATTTACCCTTAACCTAACATTAACTTTAACTATAAACTAACCCTAACCCTAACCTTAACCAAACCCTTAACCTTAACCTTAACCTGACTAAACCCAAACCTTAACCTTAACCTTAACTTTACCCTTAAGGTTAAGGTTAAGGTTAAGGTTAAGACTAAGATAAGGTTAAAGTTAGGTTAAGGTTATAGGTTTAGTCAGGTTAAGCTTAAGGTTAAGGTTAAGGTTAAGGTTTTGGGAAGGTTAACGTTAAGGGTAAGATAAGGTTAAGGTTAAAGTTAAGGTTAAGGTTAAGGTTAGGTTAAGGTCAAGGTCAAGGTGAAGGTTAAGGTGAAGGTTAAGGTTAAGTGTTACACCATTTTTTGGTCATCTAACCTACTATCATTAGATGGACCCAAGTACACCATGTAAGACCAATTGTAGCCTAAGTAAAATTGCTTTCACTATGTAAAATAACTTAATAAACCACATTTATTAGGTTGTTTATGGTCTAAACAGGAAACCCCAAAAGTAAATATTAAACAAACCTATATTTGTTTGATTTTCCTGGTCATGTTTAACCCAAAACAAAGAAATTAATTATATAAATCTTTATTTATCTTATTATTTTCTAGGAATAATTATTTAAATCTCATTTAAATAATATTCCTTGTTAAATATAACTAAATCACCCATAAATAATTAAATAAATCATCATTTATTTTATTATCTTCCAACCACTTCCTTAAAATGATAAATAAATCATTTATTTATTTATTATTCACAAATAAAGGGATTTGACCCAAGTCAAATACTTTTTCCCTCCAACAAATATAATAAAATATTCCATAAAAAGTGGATCTAGATTTGGTTAATGTTATTTTAATCATGCACCAAGATCTAGAATGAACCAATATTTTGTTATAAATAGGAGGGTTTTTCCTACCATTCTTCACCTTTTGTTGCCTATTAGATCACTCTGGATCTATACACTTGGTCACATTTTTCTACATTATTTGCTGTGTGAGCTCCCTTTGAGTTCTATCTTTGTATGGGTTTTCTACACCAACAAGAGAGAGAGATTCTAGATCTGAAGTGCTGAGGACTTCCAAGAACCCATCCCATTGAGGAGAATTGGAAACATCTTCTTGTTTTCCTCCCAGGTGCCCTTAATACAAAAATTCTTTCAAAAAATTGTTCTTGTCTTGTCTATTGGATATATGGAGCAAACCCTTCTTTTTACTGCTTAATGTCTTTCTATGCATAGATCTGGTTTTTTGCAGCTCTTGTCTTGATCAAATAACTGCAGATTTGAAGATATTGGCAGCCACTTTTGATGTTAGGGCTATTAGTTATGCGTAGCTAAAGTGGTATTTTTTCGTACACATCGACAAAGGATTCATACTAAAATTAAGCTTAGGGTTAAGGTTATGGGTAAAGTTAAGGTTAAGGTTATGGTTTGGTCAAGATTAGAGTTAGCTTATAGTTAAGGTTAAGATAAGGTTAAGGTTAGGTTAAGGTTAAGGTTAAGGTTATGGTGAAGGTTAAGATTAAGGTTATGGTTTGTGACCTAACCCTAACCTTGACCAAACCCTTAACCTTAACCTTAACCATTAAATTTAGCTTTAACCTTAACCTTTACCCTAACCTTACCATAACCTTAACCTTAACCTTAACATAACCTTAACCTTAAATTTATCTTAACCTTGACTTTAACCTTAACCTAACCTTAACCTTAACCTTAACCTAACCTTAACCTTAACCTTAGCCTTAACCTTAATATTAACCTTAACCATAACCTTACCCTAACTATAACCTTAACCTTACCCTAACCTTACCCTAACCATATCCTTAACTCTAACCTTAACCAAACCCTTAACCTTAACCTTAACTTGACTTCAACCAAACCCTTAACCTTAACCTTAACCTAACCTTAACCTTGAATTTATGCTAAACCTAACTTTAAGCCTAACCCTAACCTTGACCTTAACTTTACCCTTAACCTTGACCTTGACCTTAACCTTGACCTTGACCTTAACCTAACCTTAACCTTAACCTTAACCTTAACCTAACCTTAACCCCTTAACCTTAACCTTAACCTTAAGTATAACCTAACCCTAACCTTGACTTTACCTTAACCTAAACTTAACCCCTTAACCTTAACCTTCCCATAACCATAACCTTAACCTTGACTTTACCCTTAACCTAACCTTAACCCTAACTTTAACCTGACTAAAACCATAATCATAACCTTAACCATAATTGTTACACAGTAATTTGTCACCGTCCCTGCAATCCTCATCTCACCCATTGGAGGGTCATTTCTGTGACCAATAAGTAGTATCATGCCTTGCAAATACCATCATTGCATCCCTTTCCATGAGGACAACATTCCTTCTGTTGATCATTTCTTGAGCAGACCCCTAAAAACACTTGTTTTTGCCTTGGCGCTAGTAGCCCGTTATGTCCTCATGACAATGAGAGAAATTAACACTGAGCCCCTGCCAGTTGGTGCTCTATCCCAATTAAGCACCCGCACCAATCTGCTTATGGAAATTTTTTTAAAAAAAGAGGAAAATTTTCTATTACAACAACTTCGTGGATGAGTCATGAGGAGTGGTTTCGACTGAATAACCAAAACCTTCCTCCTTTTGCCTCTTTTTTCCACCTTATGGGGAACCTCCTAAGGGATAAGGCCTCCCTTCCACTATTTTAGGGATCCCAACCTCCTCCTCTCCTCTATAAATATATCCATATTCCATTGATGAAGGGGCTGAATGGTTGAGTCTCCAAGAGCCTTCATAGCCTAAAGAATGCTGCAAGAGCCTTGATAGTCCTCATAGATCCAAATCGGTAGCAAGGATTTTGACAACCGAAGAGAGAGGCTTGTCCCATTCCCGATGAGCTTTATCGAGACGTATTCCGTTGTCAACTCGCTGAAGGAAGATTCAGCTTCAAAACCAAGTTGTATCTTTCTTTGTATTGATTAATGATAAGCGACTTTGGTTATGGTTCCACTCATATTGTTCATTGTGATTATGAGTTGTATCTTATATGACTGATACATAATTGCATATATTGGTTTTACGCTTGTGTGTTCATTGTGTTTCTTGTGTGTGCAGGTGTTCTATTGCGACACGTGGGAGAATTGTGATCTGTCGGAGCAAGAAAACGGGAGTGCTATCTTCTCCATGAACAACAGCGTTGGACGTAAGGTAGGCATTCTTCTCATTTTTTCTATTGCAATTAGGAACTTGTGCCTTAGCGTGATACGATTATTGCTAGACCCGATCTGGGCTAGTAGGGATCTCCTCTTTCCGTAGAGGGGATTTACCTCTACAAAAAATTGGCGACTCCGCTGGGGAGATGTTGATTTGGGGTATTGTCTTGACTTTTCGGTCGATTCTTGACTTTTCTTGCTTGATCAGCTCTTTTGGTTCGCTTTTTTCTAGTGTAAAACCCCTGTTCAGCCCCCAGAGGATCATATATGACCTCTGCTTTTCCAAATTTTCATATTTTTATGGTTGGCTTAATTGACGTGAGTTCCACCCTGACAGCCGCGCCAATTGGCACAGGTTTCCAGTTCATCACTCGCACCATCCCCTATTTGGTGCAGATTACAGCCAGACAGTTTCACCATCTCCTGTAGGTGTTAGGGTTTTCCCTTGTTCGGAAGGTTCTTTTGGTCAGTACTTTGCTTCTGGGTTTGTTTTAGATTTTTCTTGAAGTGGTGAGTCTAGTATTGGTTGGGAGAAATTCTTTATTTTTTCATTTTTAGGCATTGATGCTTGTTGTCAATTAGCAACCCACGCCAATTTTCCATTGGCGCTAGTTGTCAGTGAGAAAGTCACGCCAGTTGGTGCTAGTTGTCAGTGATAAATTCATGCCAATTTTATGGTGTGTGAAAATTGAGACTTTTTCCCTAAATCCTTCACCAGTGTGTCTTTCCCTTATGGTATTTTCACTATATGAGCACATATTACATTGCTCATTCTTTGAAATGTCTGCTCTCCATGATTGCTTGATGTAAAAGGGAATGAATGCCTTGTTTTGAACTCATACTTTGGAAGTCCTTTTTCTTGTGCTTGACCTCATTTGTCTTGTAGCCTTTTGAGGAATTTCATTACAAAGTGTTTGAAAAAACAATTGCATTCTTAGTGTTTGTTTACATCTCTTTTGCACTCGTCCTTCAGTAAGGAATTTTGCATTCTTTTAGTTTTCGTTTCAAAGTTTTCTTTTCATGCATTAGATCACATTGCATTGAAAGGTGTTTTTCTTTTAGATTTATCATTGAAATTGAATCACATTGTTTAATGATTGAAAGCTAAAAATCGCATTGAGTGCATTCTTATCATTTGAAAAGAAAAGGAAATTGTGCATAGATTACAATTGCATAATTTTCGAAAAAGAGGATTTTGCATAGATTACATTGCATTATTCGCATCATTGAATGTTTGAGATTACCTTTGGATAGAAGTCATCTAGTTTGGAAAAAGTTTCGTTTTCAGTGTTGTTGTTTGTTGCATCATTTTTTGAAGCTCTTCCCTTAACTAGATAGCATTCATCGAATTGAAAAGTTTTATTTTCTCATATAGATGCATATAGGAGATTGTCAGACGACATATGGTAGGGCCTTGAAATTCAAACATAATTGAAGATTAACGTTAAAATTTATTCAATTAACCTTAGGAAGCATTGAAACATTAACAAAAAATTTAGAGGTCTAGGTTAGAGACGTGTTCCGGCATCGTTAAACCTAGTAGCTGTCATTTTCCTCTTGGCTTTAGACAGCACTAGTACGGACTTGTGCTCCCCATACCGTCGCGTATATAAAGGGAGACCCCAATAGGTTGTTATCCTTTATCCATAGAAAGCCGAGTCTATCGCCCTATACCCGTGATACACCGGACATAGGATTCAGGGAGATTTTATGCACGTACATTAAGTCCTTGGTTGATTTCTCTTTCATTTTGAAACCAAGGTGTATATTGCAGTTCACGATTATTTGATACACCCTTTGCCTAGAATTCCTAATTAGTCATTTTGATCTTTTCTGACTCATTAAATTTGAAAAGGTCATAAAGTGCTTGTCCTTTCATGCTTGTTTCCAATCTGAAATCAATAGTCACCTTTCTCCTGTTTCTTGACTCTTGAAATATGAAACGGTAGAGTTTTGTTTCAATGTTTTAAAAAATTAACTTCCCATGAAATATTCCTGGTTAAAGTTAGTTTCCTTAGGGTGTTGTTTTGGGTCATTTTCGATGGAAAATTTTCTATAGTTCACCAACCAAGGAATCCCCTCTAATGGGAATCCGAGTCCTTTTCCTCCTTTTGGAAATGTTTCCACTCATTATATGGCAACGTTGTCCCTTCTTGGGTTAACTTTTGGGTTGCCTGTTTGGTTGTTTTCAACCTCTGTGGTCTCGAATTTCTCGGCTACTGTTCAATCAGTTCCTCTGCCTGAACGACGTCATGTTGATTCCAAGGTGGACCTCTCCCCTTCTTCACCTAATTCTGCGTCCTCCTCTTCTACTTCGCTTGGTGAAAGTCTAGATTCGAGTAACCAGGTGACTAAGAAGAAGAAGAAGAAGACAAAGAAGGAGAAGTCTGATAAGAGAGAGGTTAAAGCTGTAGCTACTGATTTTGAAGCACCTCCTCTTGATAAACCTTCCAACCCTCCCCAGAAATTCAAGTTCCCTTGCATGTTGTGTACAGGAGACCATCTTCTTCGAGACTGCCCTGGAATTCCCAAGGTGCTCGAAGTATGGTCCAACAGTCGTCCACCATTGCCTTTGGCTTCCAAGAGTCAGGTTGGGGGCACATCTTCAGCTTGTGCTGGTAAAACTCCTAAGAGGCATGGTAAGCTTACCAATCCTTGTAAGTTGTGTGAAGGGCACCATGCCATTCACCTTTGTCCGTATATGGATGAAGCCAAGTGAGTGTTGGACAACACGAATGTTTCTGCACCGTGCCTTCCGGATGGTTACAAACGGCTTTCTTTGAGTCCTCCAGCAGCTGATCCTACGATTGGTCGAGATTCATCCTTGGTCGATCCCGCTCCCTTGGAAATTCAAATTCAGGAATCCATCCCCAACCAACCATTGGTCATGGGATCGGTTGATCTGGCCACGTCTACGTTGCATCAGGTATTTTTCGTTGAGAGTGGACCTCACATCCCTCAGATTATTCTTGTTTCTTCATATTCCTTGGACTTGGGGAAGGGTTCTCTTGTCCCTATACCTCAAGAAGCTGCTCCTCCACCTCCCATGATGGAGGTCCTGGAGGATTCACCTCCTGTCTTCGAGATGGAGGTCATGGAGGATGCTCCTTCTTTCGTAACACCAGGGGAAGACCATCTCAGTTCGATGGTAGCCCCTCCAAGTAGTTTGGTCGCTTCCTTTGATTGGAGTCGATTTGCAGGATACCGCCTTCCATATTATGTGCCTTTCGAGATCACGGTACAAGCCTTTTGTCTGGCTATACCCAGAACCATTATAGAAAAAGTCGCGTCTGTTAGTGTTCTATCCTCAACTACTTGGAAAGCTTTTGGTTCGCCACCACTTATGCCTGTTACGTAGAATATGTTGGCATTTAAAATAAAAACTAGTCAACCGTAAGGGATCCTTCCAAGGTTACCTATTACTTTGGGAAGTAAAACCATCCATATGGACGTGATGGCTGTTCCAGGCCCCTTGGATTTCAATCTACTTTTGGGGCGCGATTACACCTATGCCATGGGAGCGCTTGTCTCCTCCCTTTTTCATGTGGTATTTTTTCCACATGAAGGATGGATCGTGACCATTGATCAGCTTTCGTTCTTTGGTCCGGATGTGGAAGCTGGCCCACCATTTTCCCTTCATGTTTTTTATCCACCCATTGTATTTGCCCCACCGCAGGTCAACTATGTGGCTACCTATCCCATGCCTATGCTCAGTGATAGTGTCATTGTACATCATGTGCTGGGGGCATTGGGTCCTGATTTCCTGGATGTTTTCCTTCCATTGGGAGTGGAACTCTTGGAATCAATGAATTCCTGTTAATTATGATGAGGTTGCTCGGAGCATGGTTCTTTTCCTGTGTCAAGCTCCTTAAAAAATGAAACTGGGTCTAGTCATTGGAGCAGAGTTCGTTTTCTTGTGTCAAGCTCCTTAAAAAATGAAACAAGGTCATTGGAGCAGAGTTTGTTTTCTTAAGTCAAGCTCTTTAAAAAATGACACAAGCTCTTCTAAGGATAGTTATTTTAATGTGTCAACCTTGTTAAAACAATGAAACACATTCCTTTTCAATTCGAGTCTTTGTTTAGATCTCGTAAAATCCCAGTCGAGTCTTTCTCTTGATATCGGAACTTGAACCTTCACTCCATTTGATTTTCATATGGATTGATTCTTGGGGGGCATGTACCTTGAATTGAGTTACCATGCCAGGGGCATGCTTACTTTTTTCAAGCATAGTTTGTTTCCATTTCAAGCTTGTGTAAAAATGAAACCAGTTTCAAGCATAGTTTATCTTTGTTTGAAGCTTGTGTAAAAATGAAACCACTTGAAGCAAAGTTTATTGATTTCAAGCTTGTGTAAAAATGAAACCATTCCCATTTTAAGTCTTGCGATTTCCATTTTATCAGCCTGTTTTTTCCAGATGAGCCCTGGTTTTTTCTCACTCCATCGTCATTATCTGCTTAGCCGATTATATGCCTTCACTTGGTTGTTTTACCCATTCTTGAGGAACCACTGTGATGAGTGGTCTTGCTAGCCAGCCTCTTGACCTTTATTTGTTTTTAGCAGTTCCACCATTACCGGAACCGCTAGCTACCCTTTATACCACTCGTTCCTCCAGGAGGAATCATCTTTCAGCTCTTTTATGACTCTTTAAACATGAAAAGATTGCCGAGCCCCTTGTCATTTCGATCTCGTTAAAGTGGCTGTGAAATGACATCTACCCAGTATACGTTTATCCCTTTTTTGGGCTGGGATAGATTATTTATGAAAAATGAATACCCTAGCCTATCATGACTAGGAGGTTTCCTCAGACATAGTTTTCTACCTTTTGGGATTTGAGAGACTATTTACGAAAAGGGACTGCTGGAGTTTACTTTTCTGATATCTTTTCAAACTCTCTAAGCATGAAAAGATACTGAGTTATTCCTTTGTTAGACTCGTTAAACCCTGATGACATCGGATTCAGTCGCAATGACGATATTCAAGCTTCTCCTTCCTAGGGCTCGTTAAATGCACTAGGATGGATTCGTCCAAACGACGAACTTATATGACAAGCATATGGTATCCTTTTCAAGCTTGTGTAAAAATAAAGAGGTACTCGCCAGAAATGGTGGGGGAAAAATGGAACCAGTATCATCGTCATGTCGGCAGTATGTCGCTCTTGAACATGGCACTTTTCTGCATTCATGTCGGGTTGGGGACATCTCATCTCATTTTCTACTTACCTCTGTGAGTTTGGGTAATCCCTTTTGACCTCTCATATGCTCTTTGCCTCATCATCATTACCTCTGATCTTTTGATGTCAAATACTGCCAAATACACTGTCGTGCAGCCAATATGTTCAAGAGAAGTTGACCTTTGCAAGTTTCAACCTTCCTCCGATTCTCATTTGATCCTAATTCACGAAGACATTATGTTCCTTCGTCTCGCGTCGATGATGTGGGAAACACTATGGCCCACCTCCGATCAAGGTCACTTCCTATCGACTTCAGCATCTGGGAAGCTGATCTAGAGACTCCCTTCTAGTACCTTGGAGCCTGCATGCCTCAATGTCAGGTTCTTTTCATTTCATGCAAATTTTTCATCATTGACCTTCGATCAGATGATTCTAAGGGTGTTCGAAGCCAGCTAACTATTCACATTCTGTGGATTGTACCTATAGTACCTTGAGGGCCATTGTCATTATTAGTGGTTCCTCTCATGTCTATTAACAACTTTCATCTTTGGCTGGTAATCAGGCAATGTTCTTGCATGTTCGACTTTAGCTCACTTATTCCCATGCTTGAACTTGTACTTTGTTCGAGTCAACATGGAGTGCAAGGCCCTAGATTTTGTCTGTTAGAATCCAGGCTACCATTTTTTGGGTTATTATGATTGGTTGCATGACTCACTGATTGGATGGTTTCGACCATACCTGATTCTCTTTGTTGATCCTTATTGGATGACTGTGTCCATGCCTTGGATCTGGATTATTGTATACTCTGTTACAGATGGTTGTGCCCATACAATATATCATGTATTTGAGATATCAGTTGTACTTGCCTATCCAGGTTTTGTGACGGAAATGTTTTCAGTTGGACATGTTCTCGTAAATCATTTCACCCCTCCCTCTCTCTCGGGCCTCATTCTTTAGGGGGCATTTGTTACACAGTAATTTGTCACCATCCCTGCAATCCCCATATCGCCCATTGGAGGGTCATTTTTGTTACCAATAAGTAGTTTCATGCCTTGAAAATACCATCATTGCATCCCTTTCCATGAGGACAACATTCCTTTTGTTGATCATTTCTTGAGCAGCCCCTAAAAACACTTGTTTTTTCCTTGCTGCTAGTAGCTCGTTATGTCCTCGTGCCAATGAGGAAAATTAACACTGAGCCCATGCCATTTGGTGCTCTTTCTAAGTTAAGCACCCGCGCCAATCTTCTTATGGAAAGTTTTTTAAAAAAAGAGGCGAAGTTTCTATTACAAAAACTTCGTGGATGAGTCATGAGGAGTGGTTTCGACTGAATAACCACGACCTTCCTCCTTTGGCCTCTTGTTTCCACCTTACGGGGAACCTCCCAAGGGATAATGCCTCCCTTCCACTATTGTAGGGATCCCAACCTCCTCCTCTCCTCTATAAATATAGCCATCTTCCATTGATGAAGGGGTTGAATGGTTGGACTGGCTGAATGGTTAGGTCTCCAAGAGCCTTAATAGCGTAAAGAATGTTGCAAGAGCCTTGATAGTCCTCATAGAGCCAAATTGGTAGCAAGGAGATTAACAACCGAAGAGAGAGGCTTGTCCCGTTCCCGACGAGCTTTATCGAGACATATTCCGCTGTCGACCCACCGAAGGAAGATTCAGCGTCAGAGCCAAGTTGTATCTTTCTTTGTATTGATTAATGATAAGAGACTTTGGTTATGGTTCCACTCATATTTTTCATTGTGATTATGAGTTGTATCTTCTCTGACTGATACATAATTACATATTTTGGGTTTACGCTTGTGTGTTCGTTGTGTTTCTTATGTGTGTAGGTGTTCGATCGCGACACGTGGGAGAATTGTGCTATGTCGGAGCAAGAAAACGGGACCGCTATCTTCTCCATGAACAACAGCGTTGGACTTAAGGTAGGCCTTCTTCGCATTTTGTCTATTGCAATTAGGAACTTGTGCCTTAGCGTGATACAATTGTTGCTAGACCCGATCTGGGCTAGTAGGGATCGCCTCTGTCTGTAGAGGGGATTTAACTCTACAACAATAACCTTAACCTTAACCTTAAACATAACTTAACATTAACCTTAACCTTAACCTTCCCATAACCTTAACCATAACCTATCCTTAACCTTGAACTTAACTATAACCTAACCCTAACCTTGTGTTAGGTCCCTATATTACTAGCATAGTCCCTTATTGTTGTTAGTGTAACCCCCTTGTTGTTATTATTGTACCCTTGTAACCCCCATTTTGTTAATATTGTGCCCTTAAATTATTATTTTTAGGTCGGCTAGGATTACATTGTGGCCCACTAGGATTACATTATGGTCCCATGGACTCATATATATAGAAAGGAGGTTTTGTAAATTGTATCATCGAAGAATTGTTCACATATGTAATGTATTGGAGGTTTCCCCCTCGAAGTGGCTTATTTCTAAGGTGTTGATATATCCTTTCTTCTATTTTTGGAGCTGGTTACACAACATTTGGTATCAGAGCTTTGGATTTTAGGGTTTCGTTGCTCTAAACTGGTCATTGTGGCATTTTCTCTATAACGTTTTTTCTACAAAGGTTTAGAATTTGAAATTTTTAGGGTACGAAGCTGAAATCCTGAGGAAACTCATAAAAAAATTTCATAGTTTGGTTCAAAACATTTTCGGAGATATGATCTGTGGAACTTAGTGTTTTTTCAGGCTCCCTAATTTCATCTTAAAGAGGTGATCGTGGGAAAAGATTCATAACTCTCTCTCTGAGCATCAGATTGGAGTGCCGTAAAAATTGGTCACAAGCACACGGAATGTAGCTTCATGGCTATTAATTTTAGAGCTGAAGGATGAAAAAATGACACATGGCAAGTCATACAATTTCGCTCTACTGAGCCATTCCATAATTAGGTCATTGTGGGAGATTGGACACAACTTTGTCTTGGAGAATCCAAATCAGGTCAGACCTGTGGAATTAGAAAGAAAATTTAGAGGGCTACATTATTGAAGTGCTTCAATCACAGAGATAATACAATTTCAATATCGAGCTCCACAAAATCAAGAAAAATGTGTGTATTTTTTTTTTCTGAATTGCATATGTCCTGTTTGAAGAATCAATTTGAATTGATTCCAAGGTCATATTATAAAATATATATCAGTATTGGGTTCTAAAATATGCCCCGTAAAAATAATTCAACACCCATTAAGCCTTCAGAAGGCTCTACGATGACTCATGAATATGAAGAATTGCAACATGATCTATCAAAATTACAAGAGCAAGTCCACCAAATTTCACGCTCGCAAAAAGCAACAAAAAATGAAATGGAAGTTTTGAAGAAAGGTGTGGAAGCGAAGATGGATAGTTTGAAGAAAGGCATGGAAGCTAAGATGGATGGCATGGAAGCTGGCATGGAAGCTAAGATGGATGACATGAAAGACAACATGGAAAACATGAAGAACGATCTAAAAGTAGACATGGAAGGTTTGACAAAGTTGAGACAAGAAATGTTTCCTAATGATGAAAAGATAGTAGACGAACGTCATGACGAGAACAAAATAAATTTTAATCGTGATTTCATAAACTATAATGTTGGTGGAAAGAACCACCATATTCCAAAAATGGATATGAGGAATTTTGATGGAAAGGATCCTATAACATGGATACTACAGATGGAGCAATATTTTCATCTCCATAACGTGCAAAACACAAAAAAGTTACGCATTGAAACTTTACATTTAGAAAAAAATACATTTGTATGGTATGGATGGCTTTGCTCACATAAAAATATTGTCACTTGGTAAATTTTTACGAAGGAAACGATAGCACATTATGAGGATACAAAGAGAAAAACCTTCTTTAGCCAATTGATAAATCTCAAACAAAAGGGTTTAGTGGGGCAGCACATTGAGGACTTCCGAAAATTGAATATAAGGGTAATTGATACTCCAGAGGAACACAGGATTGTTCTCTTCATGGGCACTTTAAAGGATAAAATCCAACATGAAGTTCGCTCTAGAAAATTCTATAATATCAAGCTAACCATGGAGGAATATGTATTGACTAGTCCAATGCTTTCCATTCCTATGGGAGGTGTTTATGTTGTACTAGGAGTACAATGGTTACAATCTTTGAGGACGATAGCTTTTAATTTTCAAGAACTTTTCTTGAAATATTTTGCAAAAGGAAAGGAAGTCGAATTATGGGGTATTGCAGGGAAGACGGGAAGGATAATAAGCTCTAATGTCATGAAAAATATTTTAAAGAAAGAACAATGAGGCGTAATTCCACAATTATGCTCACTAGAAGTTCCAACATCAAAATCATCTATTTCTGCAGATCTCCAACAAGTCTTGGAAAATCATTCCAAGGTGTTTGAAACTCCCAAAGGACTCCCACCTATTCGTGATCATGATCATGCTATTCATTTGATTCCAGGAAGTGTTCCTCCAAACATCGGGCCTTATAGATATCCTTACTTCCAAAAGAGCGAAATTGAACGTATGATTGCAGAAATGTTAGAGGCGGGTATAATTCAACCCAGTCAAAGTTCTTTCTCTGCTCCTGTAGTATTGGTACACAAGAAGGATGGATCATGGCGAATGTGTCAGGATTATAGGGAGCTCAATAAGCTCACCATTAAAGATAAATTTCCCATTCCTGTGATTGATGAATTATTGGATGAATTACATGGAGAAATTTATTTTCCCAAGTTGGATCTTCGTTCAGGATATCATCAAATTAGAATGAAGACTGAAGATATTCCAAAAATAGCATTTCGAACTCATGAGGGTCATTATGAATTTTGGTCATGCCTTTTGGCCTTACCAATGCACCTTCTACATTTCAAGGGTTGATGAATTCCATTTTCAAACCCTTCCTTAGAAAATTTGTGCTAGTATTTTTTGATGATATACTAATCTACAATAGGTCTTGGAAGGATCATGTTCAACATATTGACAGGGTGCTCAAACTATTGCAGGAGAAACAATTATATGAAAAAACATCCAAATGTTTCTTTGGAGTACAAGAGGTGGAATATCTGGGTCATATTTTATCTCATGAGTGTGTGAAAGTAGACCCTAAAAAAATTGAAGCCATTAAGGAATGGAAATTCCCCACAACCATAAAGCACTTGCGAGAATTTCTCGGGTTAACAGGGTATTATCGCTAGTTTGTTAAGAATTGTGGGAGAATAGCAACACCTCTAACAACATTATTGAAGAAAGATGCATTTTTATGGACTCCTAAAGAAACTAAGGCCTTTGAACATCTTAAAGAGGCAATGTGCCTAGCATCGGTCTTAGCTACACCAGAATTCACAAAAACCTTTATTATGGAATGTGATGCCTTAGGAAATGGAATTGGTGTTGTTTTAATGAGGGAAGGAAGACCCATTTCTTTTGAAATTCGTCCAATCAAAGGAAAGTATTTACAAAAACCTATTTATGAGAAGGAAATTTTAGCAATACTGCATGCACTAAAGAAATGGCGAACTTACCTAATGGAAATACCCTTCAAGGTAAAAACTGATCATGATAGTCTTAAACATTTTTTGGAACAAAGACTATCTTCAGAAGAGCAGCAAAAATGGGTCACAAAGATGTTGGGTTATGAATTTGAAATAATCTACAAAAAAGGAAAGCTTAATGTTGTTGCAGATGCACTCTCAAGAAAGAATGAAGAGGTGGAAGCATTGCTTTGTGCCATTTCTATTATCCAACCAGATTGGATAACCGAAGCAAGAGATGAATGGAAGAAGGAAAAATATGGATGGACACTCATTCAAAAGTTGCAGCAAGATCCTAGTACATCTGATACATTTAGTTGGAAAAATGATTCCTTATGGTACAAAGATCACTTATATCTTTGTAAGAATTCCCAACTAAAACAAAATATTCTTCTGGAATTGTACACTTCTCCTTTAGGAGGACACTCAGGATTTTTAAAAACTTACCACAGGGTGAAGAAAGATTTTTTGGGATGGCCTTAAATTTGATATTCAAAATTTTGTGGTGGAATGTTTGGTTTTCCAGCAGAATAAAGTGGAAACAATTAAGACCCCGGGACTTCTACAACCTTTATCCATTCCAAGTCAACGTTGGGAGGAGATTTCAATGAATTTTATCACAGGTTTACCTAAGTCCAAAGGAAAGAGTGTCATCATGGTGGTAGTTGATAGACTTACCAAGTATGCACACTTTTGTGCATTATCTCATCCATTTAAAGCAAGTACAATTGCTACTACATTTATGAACACAATTCAAAAGCTACATGGAAACCCAAGGGTTATTGTGAGTGACAGAGATCCCATTTTTACTGGAAATTTTTGGACGAAGTTATTTTCTTGTTTGGGTACTCAATTAGCTCATAGCTCATCTTATCATCCTCAATATGATGGTCAAACTAAGATAGTAAATAAATGTTTGGAAGGACATCTTCGTTGTTTTGTATCTGATAAACAAACACAATGGGTCAAGTTGTTGCCTCTCGCTGAATGGTGGTATAACACTTCCTTCCATATTGCAACAAAATTGACCCCATTTATGGCACTTTATGGATATCATCCACCATCCATCACATCATCATTAAGAGAAAATTTGAAGGTTCAAGCAGTGGAAGATCACATCAAGCATCAACAATAATTTCTCCAACTCTTAAAGGATAACCTGAATTTGGCACAAAATCGAATGAAACAACAGGTAGATCAACATTGTAGCGAGAGAAATTTTGATTTAGGAGATTGGGTATTTTTACACCTACAACCATACAAACAAATGTCCCTCAAGCAATCTAAGAATGATAATAAATTATTTCCAAATTACTAGGGTCCTTACAAGGTGTCGCAAAAGATTGGTACTATGGCACAAAAATTGGAGCTTCCTGCTTCTTCACGAGTACATCCAATTTTCCATGTTTCATGCTTAAAGAAGGTTATAGGTGAAAATCTTCCAGTTAAAACAATATTGCTAGAAATTAATGATGAAGGAAAAATCATATTGGAACCTGAAGCGGTCACGGAAACAAGAACCTGAAGTGGAATAACTTACCCACTGAAAATTCTACATGGGAGGATGAGAATTTTATACAAAAGGACCCAGAACTACTCAAGCATTGAGGACAACACTTTTTTGAAGGAGAGGGGCATGTTAGGTCCCTATATTACTAGTATAGTCCCTTATTGTTGTTAGTGTAACCCCCTTATTGTTATTATTGTACCCTTCTAACCCCCATTTTGTTATTATTGTGCCCTTAAATTATTATTGTTAGGTTGGATAGGCTTACATTGTGGCCCACTAGGATTACATTATGGCCCCATGGACTCATATATATATAAATGAGGTTTTGTAAATTGTATCATCCAAGAATTTTTCATTTATGTAATGTATTGTAGGTTGCCCCCTCGAAGTGGCTTATTTCTAAGGTGTTGATATCTCTTTTCTTCTATTTTTGGAGCTGGTTACACAACAACTTGAGAAAACCCTTAACCTTAACATTAATCTTAACCTTCACCTTAACCTTAACCTTTACCTAACCTTAACCTTAACATAACCCTAACCTTACCCTAACCTTAACCCTAACCATAACCTTAACTTTACCCTTAACCTAACATTATCCTTAAACTAACCTTCACCATAACCTTAACCTAACCTTAACATTAATCTTACCCTTAACCTTATCTTAACTTTACCTTAACCTTGACCTTAAATGTAGCCTAACCCTAACCTTGACCAAACCCTTAACCTTAACCTTATCCTTAAATTTACCCTTAACCTAACCTTAACCTTAACCTTAACCTTAAACTTAAACTTAACCAAACACGTAACCATAACCTTAACCTTAACACTAACCTTAACCTTAACCTAACCTTAAATTTGAATTTTCCCTTAACTTTAACCTAACTAAACTTGTAACCTTAACCTTATGCTTAACCTTAACCTAACCTTAACCCTTACCTTAACTATAACCTAACCCTAACCTTAACCTTGAATTTACCTGTAACGTAACCTTAAACTTGAATTTTCCTAACCAAAGTTAAGGTTAAGGTAAAGGTTAAGATAAGGTTAAGGTTAGGTTAAGGTTAAGGTTAAGGTTACAATTTTAGTCAGGTTAAGGTTAAGGGTTTGGGAAGGTTAAGGCTAAGGGTAAAATAATGTTAAGATTAAGGTTAGGTTAAGGTCAAGGTTAAGGTTAAGGTTAAGGTTAAGGTCAAGCTTAAGGGTAAAGTTAAGGTCAAGGTTAGGGTTAGGTTATAGTTAAGTTTAAGGTTAGGTTAAGGGTAAAGTCAAGGTCAATGTTAAGGTGAAGGCTAAGGGTAAGGTTAAGGTTAAGGGTTACGCCTTGAATTTACCCTTAACTCAACCTTAACCTTCACTATAACCTAACCCTAACATTGACCAAACCCTTAACCTAACCTTAACGTTAACCTTAACCTTCCCGTAACATTAACCTTAACATTAACCAAACCTTAACCTTAACCTTAACCTTAACCTTTACCTAAGCTAACCTGAACCTTAAACTTAACCTTAACCTTGACCTTAAGGGTAAGGTTTGGTCAAGGTAAGGGTTAGGTTATAGTTAAGGTGAAGGTTAAGGTTAGGTTAAGGTTAAGGTTAATATTAAGTGTTTGGTTAAGGTTAAGGTTAAGGGTAAAGTTAAGGTTAAGGTTAATGGATAAGGTTAGGTTAAGGTAAAATCAAGGTTAAGGCTAAGGTTAAGGTTAAGGTTAAGGTAGTAAGGTTAAGGTGAAGGTTATGGTTAGGTTAAGGTTAAGGGTAAAGTTAAGGTTAAGGTTAAGGTTAAGGTGAACGTTAAGGTTATAGTTAACTTAAGGTTAAGGTTAAGGGGAAAGATTTAGTTATGGTTAAGGTTACGTTAAGTGTAATTTCAAGGTTGAGGTTAGGATAAGGGTAACGTTAAGGTTATGGTTAAGGTAAGGTTAAGATAAAGTTAAGGGTAAGGTTAAGGTTAAGGTTATGTTAAGGTTACAGTTAAGGTAAGGTTAAGTGTAAAGTTAAGGTTAAGGTTAGGTTAAGACTAAGATAAGTTTAAGGGTAAGGTTAAGGTCAAGTTCAAGGTCAAGTTCAAGGTCAAGGTTAAGGTTATCGTTAAGGTAAGGTTAAAGGTAAGGTTAAGGTTAAGGTTAGGTTAAGGTTATGGCTATGGTTAAGGTAAGTTTAAGTGTAAAGTTAAGGTTAAGGTTAGGTTAAGGTTAAGATAAGTTTAAGGGTAAGGTTAAGGTTAAGGTCAAGGTCAAGGTCAAGGTTAAGGTTAAGGTTCTTTTCAAGTGTAAGGTCAAGGTTAAGGTTATGGGAAGGTTAAGGTTAAAGTTAGAGTTAAGGTTAGGGGAAGGTTAAGGTTAAGGTTAATATAAGGTTAAGGTTAAGGTTTGATTAAGGTTAGGGTTAGTTTATGGTTAATGTTAAGGTTATGTTAAGGGTAAAGTCAAGGTTAAGGTAATGGTTATGGGAAGGTTAAGGTTGAGGTTAACGAGTTAAGGTTAGTTTAAGGGTAAAGTCAAGGTAAAGTTTAAGATGAAGGTTATGGTTAAGGTTAAGGTTAAGGTTATGTTTATGGGAAGGTTAGTTTTAAGGTTAAGGTTAGGTTAAGGTTAAGGTTAGGGTTAGGTTATAGTTAAGGTCAAGGTTAGGTTAGGTTATAGTTAAAGTTAAGATTAAGGTCAAGGTTAAGGTTAAGTTAAGGTTAGGTTTAAGGTTAAGGTCAAGGTCAAGGTTAAGGTAAATTTTAGGTTAAGGGTAAGGTTAAGGTTAGGATTAGGTCATAGTTAAGGTTATGGCTAGGGTAAGGTTACGGTTAGGTTATAGTTAAGGTTAAGGCTAAGGTTAAGGTTAGGTTAAGGTTAAGGTTATGGTTATGTCTATGGGAAGGTTAAGGGTAAGTTTAGTGTTAGGTTATAGGTTAAGTTTAGGGTTAAGTTAAGGTTAAGGTTAAGGTTAAGGGTTTGGTGAAGGTTAGTGTTAAACTTAATCTTAATCTTAATCTTAAACTTAACCTTCACCTAACTTTAACCTTAACCTAACCCTAAAATTTCCCTAACTTTAACCCTAACCATAAGCTAAATTTACCCTTAACCCAACCTTAACGTTAACCTAAAATTAACCATAACTCTGACCTAACCTTAACCTTAACTTTACCATTAACCTTATTTTAACCTTACCTTAACCATAACCCTAACCTTAACCTTAACTATAACCCAACTCTCACCTTGACCAAACCCTTAACTTTAACCTTAACCTTAATTTTACCCATAACCTAACCTTAACCTTAACCTTACCCTTTTATACAAACCCTTAACCTTAACCTTAACCTTAACCCTAACCTTAACCTTAACCTAATCTTAACCTTGACTTTACCCTTAATATTAAACTTAACCTGACTAAAGCCGTAACCTTAACCTTGACCTTAACCTTAACATAACCTTAACCTTGAGCTTGACTATAACCTAACCCTAACATTAACCTTGACTTTACCCTTAACCTAACCTTAACCTTTACTTTACCTAACGAAAGCTAACGTTAAGGTTATGGTTAAGGTAAATGTTAAGATCAGGTTAAGGTTAGGTTAAGGTTAAGGGTAAGAAAAGGTTAAGGTTAATGTTAAGGTTAAGGTTAAGGTTAGGTTAATGTCAAAGTCAAGGTTAAGTGTTGGCGAGGAAATAGGTCTCGCGGGCAAGACCCAAGTTTGGGGTTTGAGGCCAACAAAGGAGTCCGTTGTAGTCTAGCACCATGCCGAAATTTTCACCCTACTCCGAAGAGCAGAGAGTCTCACCCGAGGTGTGTCGTGACCACATGCAGGAGGGGAACAGATTGGTATTGGCGAATGGATCTGCAACTCACAGCTAACATAGGATCAATTGCATACATAACATCATACGTAGAAGATCTTCTCATAACATTATTTAGATACTAAGAAAATAAAATTTTAAAGTGCTACAGACATCATGCATACAGTTAACTCATATGATAGGACAAAAACCTTCAAATATATTAATAACCATTCAGCAGGATCCAGAGTTACATTGCTCGACAGGTAGAGCTTCCTAAATTCTATTACAGAGGTCCCACAGGACCGAGAGAGAGATATACTATATCCATGCTAGATTGATGGAACCACGCGAAATACAAGGATGTTGCGCTCAAAGCAGAAATCTTCTCTAGTGTTTTCTCTAACCTCTTTGATCCCTCTGCATCTGTGCATATCTCTCTTTTCTACTGTGTGATGGCCTATTTATTCACCCGCCAGCGCAACTGCTAGTTTCTCTTATGTTCTTCCTCAGCTGCTTTCAGCTTCTTTCTGTTGCACATGAGTTTCGCTATCTTCTATTTGACACATATTCTCTTCATTTGTACTTATCTGCGCCATCCTCGTC
Organism: Pinus albicaulis; assembly: GCA_034641835.2. Lineage (NCBI taxonomy): Eukaryota > Viridiplantae > Streptophyta > Pinopsida > Pinales > Pinaceae > Pinus > Pinus albicaulis. Next base: position 832,969,481 of record CM076580.1, read on the forward strand.
AGGTATCTTCTGCTCCTCCACAACCTCGGTAGCTCTGCTACCTACCATTGTTGCACCTGCTACGTGTCGCTCCACAACTCCAAAACCTGTCTTTATGAAAAATTAAAAACAAGGGCCCTAACAGGACCCGACCACAGTTTCTTGACTCGTCTCGAGTCAATCTCAAATCATTGTCTCTACCTCCATAGCTCCGCCTGACCCTGTGCTCTACCACTGCTGTGCACTTTCATTTTTTTGTTCCTGCTACGCACCTTCATTTTGTTGTCCAAAAAAGGGCCCCAACTCTGGTACCTTGCTCAACGGTGATGCCTTAAGTTTTTTGAAGGTGACCACAGCCTGCTGCTACCCCTGTAATAATGTGTCTGTCTCATTCATGATCTTGGTTATAGCTTCTTCCCCGAAATTTTCCAGTACCGCGCCGAACACCGTGTTGATTTGAGTTCCAGCCTCAGCAGTTATCTGCTACATTGTCCAGGTGCTGATCTATAGGGGCTGGCGAAGCTCTCGAATATCATGCTTGGCCATTGCCAAACTAGCCTCTGTCTACTAGATTTGAACCTCTAGCACATCCGCCTGGGCATATAGCTGGTCTAGCTGCAAGGGGTCCGTGGCATCTTGTTTTTATTTGGAGAGTTGTTGCAGCTGAGCCAAAATCGGTTGGGTCTTCACTGTAAGGGCCGCTGAGCATTCCTGTAGAACTTTCAAGAGTTTGTAGGCATCTCGGGCTGCAGTACTAAGAGCTTCCTACATCTTAGTTACCTAGCCTTATTTCTTCGAAATATGTGCTGTGTAGACTTCCGTCGGGTCGAGCAGCACTGGCCATGCTGCTAATGCTCCCTTGACCTCTGTATTTTCCTGGTGGATGTTGGAATATGCCACCCTGAGGTGGATTTATCGTTGCACCACGTCTGCTTCTTGCACATCCACTGGTAATTGATTGTAGTGAGCTACCACTATCGGCCACACTTCTGTGAAAACCCTTGCCATTTTGTCCATCTATTTATGCAGCTGCCCGTGTGCTAGGGTGAGCTGGTTACGTTGTTCAGTAAGCGTGACTATCTGCTGCTGCTATTTCTAACATTTCTATTGTAATTTGGAGTGGAGCCCATCGAATACCTATGCTGCTTGTTGTATGAAGTGGAACAGTTGGGGCATTCCCCACGTTTCCATGTTTTTTGCTCCTAACGTGCTCTTCTCTAGTTTCTGTGCCTATAAGGGTTGGCCACTAGCTACTGACTTAGCCGAATGTTCTGTTGGTAACGGCGACGGGGTTAGATTCTTGGCCTGGTTTCCAGAATCGTCCATATGGGCATCGGGCCGTGATTCGGGTACCGCCTCAGTGTCTAGGGGGGTCGTATGAGCAGGCTGTGCTGGGGTCTGCTCTGGAAGTTGGGCAGTTGTATCTCTTATAACCTACTCCGCATGACTTATGAGTTCAGTGAATGTGACATGGGTCCCTGGGGTTTGGCTAACCACAGGTACTTCTACCATACCCAAGTTTATTTCAGTCCCAAGGTTCCCACTATTCCTTTCTCTATCGATGATGGGTTTGGACACGGTAGTGGATGAAGTGGATGGGGTGGAGGTGTGAGGTTCCGGAAACAAAGTGAATTATGGCAGTTGGTAATTGGGTTTGGTGGGAGGACGAATGTTTAAAAATATAAGTGGGAAAAGTGGGTTATGGGGTGGGAGTGTGCTAGTTACCAGGGCCTCTAAAGAGGATTCTTCTATGGTCGGGACTCCCTGGCTGCTCTGTCATGGTTGATCCTCCCCAGTGAGGTCAACCACGGAGCTGGAGACTTCCACCCAGGGTTTCTTTTGTTTTGGTGTTGCACTTGACTTGGCAGCTTTGGACTTCCGCACCAACATTGTGGGTGCTGGGGTTGATGTAGTAAACACGATATTGGGCAGTGGGGTGAGAATGGGAGTCATGAGGTAGAGTGAGGTGGACTGGGAGGCTTGGAATTTAGGAGAGTCATTGACAATATTTTGAACAGTATGATTGCAGGTATGTACCTTGTCATTCAGCCAATCAATGACTAAATTCAGTTGTAGTCCCGTCACCCTGGTTGCAGTTTGATCTGGTGTCTCCTCTGGTAGTGGCACCACCATCATTCTGCCAAAGTCATAGAAATGTTCCCCCTCTCATACCTCCATCTGTACTCCTGGCCATCCGCAGAATTTAGAGTGGAAGGTGTTCTCATCTATGTGCAACTTTAGGGGCGTCATTTCGAATGGCATTGCCAACAAACCTTTCAGCTTGAGAAGAGTGTGGTTATGTGTGACCCTGAACTAGACCTATTCACTATACTTATCTAGCAAGACCCCCAGTATCCTTTTCTAGCTGGTGATCACATCTACCATCATGCCATACCAAACTCAGAACCCCTCCTTGTTCGCCTCCTTTGAACCTAGGTTGATGGACACCCTCTAGGGGGTGTATTTCATCACCAGTGGCTGGCTATCTATTATCTCCATCGGAATATGCCTCCTGGGAAAAGCCCATTTCTAGATGGAAAAGGCCATGATCAAGTATCCGTATATGAACCCCGTCGTGCTCCGATAATTGTCTTCGTAGGCCTCAAACAACTCGTGAAGAATGACCGAGCACCAATTAAGCTGTGCTCCCTGAATACAATGTTCTGCCACCAAGATGGTGTCTACAGTGCATTCCCCCTTTGTATAATGCCTCATCATTTTTCTAGAGATGAAGTAACATGTGATTTTAACCAAGGCTTGATCAATCATGTCTATTCTCGCTCCCTTTCATCCTCGCTGGGTACCATACTTGGTGTAGAAATTATGCTCTCCCTCCTTCCGAGCCCACTTCAAGACTGTCTAGAACACAGTCGAGACTTCCCAACCTTCTTGTGATAGTCTTACTAATCGATGAATGTCCTCTACCCATACGAGGATCTCCTTCCCAAACCACAATGAGTCATTCTGAATTCAGCTGAGTAAAAGTTTCATGCACTTCATGGCAGCGTCCGTAGTGCCAAATACTAGCAATTCTCTCAAGTTCAATAGTGTGGATTGTCGAAGGCCGCGAAATTCTGGCAGTGTCTGTCATGTAGGATTCCCAGCTATCGTCTAGTAGTCCTCCATGTACACTTGCCACTTCATGTCTGGGAATTCGAACTAGTCCATGAGGTACGAGTTTATCAAGGTGACACCGTCGTATTTCCCAACCAGTGACTCCATCTTTACAATTCTCTCGTCTATCTCTGGCTCAACAACTGATGGAATTGTTGTAGCCATCTTCACTCTACACTGGTATACCAGTATCACTGCTTCGCTTCTGAATCCTCGGCTCGCTTCGTCCTTAAAACTTCCCTGTTCTTTTTCACTCACAACTTTCCTTGCTCCTTGAGATGTTTCTAACTCAGAAATATTCGACATTCTCTCGCTTTTCTTCATGCAAGCTATGTAACTTTTCAGCATGAGTGAGGTTGATGAGACCCCATAACGAATTAAATCTTTTTGGCATCCTCCACAGTGATAATCATGTGATTAGTCACCTGCCGAGGTGTGTTCTGACATCTGCTGACGGTGGTATGGGGAAATGGGCTGACACGATGGCTGAGGTTACTTCTAATTATGGAAAAATGATTACTACAAGGTTACTTCTAATTATGGAAATTTATTTTGCAAATCCAAGTGATCCTACGGACTGACACAAGTACTAAATGAAATGATGGGGACTAACACTTGACACGTTTTCTTATCCTATGAGGATGGCATATTGGATGTGCCCCTCCCCGACCACTTCATTGCGGTCCCCACAACTGGCAGTTATTGAAAACCTATGCACAAACAAATTACTCGACCTACGCACATCTTGGTTGCGAGAGAGTTATTCAACTGCTCTACTCTATGGAATTCTCTCAGGTGCAAGAGTTATTAACAGAAAGCTAAATAAACTTAGTCATGGTAGGGGTTTAGGTGTGCGCCATTCACCCAACCAAGTAAAATAGTATCGTCTAGTTGAACCAACCGAATTGCTCCGGAATCCTTAATTTTGATGACGAAGTAGAGTCCCAACAAGTGCATCTGCAGTTTTCCTGGAAACTTCTGAAACCTGCTATCGTATAGGAGAACCTTACCGCCAACCTAGAACATTTTTCTCTTGATGTGGTGATCATGCAACACCTTCTACCTATCTTTCTAAACTTTTTGATGGAACTCGTCAAGGAACCGAGCCTCATCGAGTTCCTGTAATTCGTGCAGGTGCTCTTGGAGTGCCTCCTCCTCCAAGAACTTTAGGGAGGTGGCGATTAGAAGGCTTGGTATGGTGAACTTGGTGGGAATCACAAATTCATGGCCATACACCAGCTAGAAGGTGTTTGATTTGTCAAACGCTTCACCGTTGTTCTGTATGCCCACAGTGGGGCTGGAAAATGTTCATCCCAATCATCCCATTTGGCATTGCAGATCTTCGTCAAGCCCTTTTCGAGGATTTTGTTGAACGCTTCAATAGTTCCATTCGCCTATGGGTGGTATGGGCTGCTTTTGTGATGTTGGATCATGAAGGTGTCCAACAATGATTTGATTGTTTCATTAATGAAGTGTGTACCTTGATCACTGGTTAAGCTCCTTGGGCAGCCAAACCTACTGGTGATGCTCTCAAAGATGAACAAGGCTGTCATATCTACTGTGCAATCCCCTACCACCACTGCTTTGGCCCATCTGGTGAGGTAGTTCATGGTGGGGATGATGTACTGGGCCTTTGAATGTAGAAATTTGAATAACTGATATGTTATCCACCGAGATTCTCCTGATCACACACTATTTTAGCTTCATGCATAATACAGAATCTCTTCTACCATTGATCATCACATGCGGAAATAAAATCAATTGCATGCACACATTAAAGCCATAAAAATTCACACATATGAACACGGTATTTCATGGGAAAGCTTAAAGCTAAAAATCCCCAACTATATGTATATTATACATGTCATGGAGATCATGTAACAATTATAGTACAAAGCTCTTTGCAAGCTCTCATGCACTACTTCCCTTGCTACACACTATCAAGCTAGATCTGGCAAAACTCATGCTCCAACCTTTAGCCACTTGATAGCCAACCTCAATTGCGTGTTTCAATGCTATGGGATGGTCTCTTTATATAGATAAACCACCTAGATTGAACTGCACAATCCTCATTGATTACTCCACCTATCTGTGTGTTGCAAATAGCAACAGTATAGTCACAACTAATAGTTAACCTGCTCTTTCACCTATTTCTACACTGGTCTCCACTGAAACTGTCCATGCACTGAAGTTAACTGATGTATTCTTTAGCTGATTAATGAGTTTATAATTAGTGAATTAATTATTAATTAATTCACACCACTCTCACTAATTGTATCTATTAGTTAACTTGGATACAAAAAGCTCAACTATGTTTATATTAGTTAAACTGAATACAACTCCACTAAATTCCTCAATCAACTCCACCAAACTCTGTCACATGAGTTCTAACTAAAGTCTTCATGCAATAGCTTCACTTAAACCCTAGGAAAAGCGTATTTCCTTCTGTCAGCTGCATAGCTACATGTGCCACATCCAGGCATCAAACTGAAGTGCTCCAAGAGAATAAGATAATGTTTATAGTCCAAATATTATTAAGAGATAATAATATTCGACATATCTATTTTTTGCCTGGCAGTCTAAAAATAGAAACCACCCATATGTCTAAAATTAGAGGTCCATCTATTTTTACCAACATTACCAACCATCCATAAATAGCATCTCACAACTTATAGATCATGATCCATATGTCTAAAAATAGACTTTGCGACAAAAATCACCTGTGTGGTCCCCCACCTAGTTTAGGTGATCACTTTCCAACTAGGATCAGGAAAGATGTTTCAGGATGCCTCCTTCACTATTTCTTGTTGCCATCTTCAACACTCCCTCTCAACAAGAAAGGACTGTCTTTACATGCGACACGCAACTCCATGCATTCGCCCTGCAACCTTCACAAGCGCCATGCAACTCCATGCATGCAACATGCAACTCCATGCATTCGCCATGCACCCTTTGAATGCGCCATGCAAACTCATGCATGCACCATGCAACTCCATGCATGTGCCATGCACCCTTTGCAAGCGCCATGCAACTCCATGCATCTACTCTACAAATCCTCTGAAACTGAATAGGCTCCAAACAACTCAGTCAGTCTTGATGCATCTAGCATCTATCATCAAAGTCTTCGACTTCTGCTTCGCCAACTGCACATGTCATCAAGAACCACTGCGCTGTTGAACTCTTGCACCCATGCACTCTTTCACTTGCTGTCAACTCTGATCCGCGCTTCAGTATCCGACACTGTCACTTTGATCTGCCTGCATCACTCCAACTGATCTTGCTACTGCTGCGTTGTGGGCACCTCGTAGCCAGGTTCAATCCATGAGATCCACACCATCTCATGAATCTGCCCAGAAATCTCCTCATGGGATTAATCATGCATGTTGCCCCACCTCTCACTTGGTGGTATAGCTGCATGCACTCCCTCTGCCCATCTGGCACGAAATTTCTCTGCATGAGTGGTCTCTTTCACTCCATGATCCTCTTGTGGCTGCTCCACATCCCGAGGTTCACTATCACCTGCATGCAAAACCCGCTCCCTCTCAAGCATCAGTTGCATGTCTTTCTCGCCTGCATGCAACACTTGCTCCCTCTCAAGCTTTAGTTGCATGTCTTCCTTGCACTTCCCATCAGTAGGAAGCTCCGTAGACATCCCATCTACTTCAATACCTGCATGCAAAACTTGCTCCCTCTCAAGCATCAGTTGCATGCCTTTCTTGCACTTCCCATCAGCAGGAAGCTTCGTAGACATCCCATCTACTTCAATACCTACATGCAAAACTTGCTCCCTCTCAAGCATCAGTTGCATGCCTTTCATGCACTTCCCATCAGCAGGAAGCTCTGTAGACATCCCATCTACTCCAAGTCTGTAGAGATTCTTTGCCCGAATCCCAACCTTCTTGACTTGTCCTCACGCTGCATGTTGAGAGGATCCCTCTCAACCACCAAGTCACTAACCTCTGCTTTGCACCTCAAAGATTTGCATGCATCTTGTACCTTAGTGCATGTATATTCTTGGCTCGCGCACATTGCAATTGTCCCGCCGTCACAAAATTTTCTAACAAAAGAGCTGATTTTAAATCGATGATATCTCCCTCATCCGAGCTCCGATTCGACCAATTTTTTTTTACAATTTGGGTCTCTAAATTGAGTTGGGAGTTTGGCTCCGGATCTCCATGTAGAGGAAGTAGTTTTCCACCTCTCATGGAAGCTTCCTTGAGGACAGGGCCAATCCAATTATTTTAGGGATCCCAACTCCCCTTCCACCATCTATATAAGCTTGCCATTTCCCTTTGCAAGCTAGTCTCCAAGAGTCTCCATAGTCTCCAAGAGCCTTCATAGCTTAAAGGATGCTGCAAGAGCCTTGATGGTCCTCATAGTGCCAAATCAATAGCAAGGAGATTGACAATCGAAGAGAGAGGCTTGTCCCCATTCCCAACAAGCTTTACCGAGACGTATTCCGCTGACAACCTGCCGAAGGAAGATTCAGCGTCAGAACCAGGTTGTATTTTTTTTTGATGAATTAATGATAAGTGACTATTGGTTATGGTTCCACTCGTATTTTTCATTATGATGATGAGTTATGTCTTCTCTGACTGATACATAATTGCATATATCAGGTTTTACGCTTATGTTTGTCGTGTTTCTTGTGTGTGCAGGTGTTCTATCGCAGTGAGCGAGAGGATTGTGATCTGCTGGAGCAAGGAGATGGGAATGCCATCTTCTCTACAAACAATAGCATTGGACTTGAGGTAGGCCTTCTTCGTGATTTGGTTTATTGCAATTAGGAACTTGCGCCATAGCATGTTATGATTGTTGCTATACCCGATCTAGGCTAGTAGGGATCGCCTCTGTCCACAGAGGGGATTTACCTCTACAAAACCAGTATGAAAGGTGACTCTATCTCTTTCAGTTTTGAAGCAAGCATGAAAGGACAAGTGCTTGGTGATATTTTCAAATTTAAGGAGTCGGATAAGATCAAAATTACTGCTCAGGAATTCTAGGCAAAGGGTGTACCAAACTTATACACCTTGGTTTCAAAATGAAAGAAAAATCAACCAAGGACTTAACGTACATGCAGGAAATCTACCCGAATGCTATGTCTGGTGTATCACTAGTATAGAAACTTAGAAACTTCACCACTTCACGTTTTAAGAGTCGAGAAACAGATGAAAGGTGACTCTATCTCTTTCAGTTTTGAAGCAACCGTGAAAGGACAAGCGCTTGGTGATCTTTTAAAATTTAAGGAGTCAGATAAGATCAAAATGATTGCTTAGGAATTCTAGGTAAAGGGTGTACCAAATAACCGTGGACTACAATATATACCTTGGTTTCAAAATGAAAGAGAAATCAACCAAGGAATTAACGTACATGCTTGCAATCTCCCCGAATGTTGGGTCCGGTGTATCACGGGTATAGGGCAGCAGACTCAGCTTCCTACGGATAAAGGATAGCAACCTAGTGGAGTCTCCCTTTATATATGTGATGATACAGGGAGCACAAGTCCGTACTAGTGCTGTCTAAAGCCAAGAGGCGAACGACAACTACTAGGTTTAACGATGCCAGAACGCGTCTCTAGCCTATACTTATAAATATTTCGTTAATGTTTCAATGTTGCTTTAGTTTAAATTGAGTAAATTTTATGTTTTATCTTCAATTATGTTTTAGTTTTCAGGCACTAGCGAGTGTCATATGACAATCTCTTATATGCAGCTATATGAGAAAATAAATCTTTTCAATTCGATGAATGTTATCTAGTTAAGGGAATATTTTCAAACAATGATGCAACAAAAAACAACACTATAAATGAAATTTTTCCAAAATATATGACTTTCACTATCCAAAAGTAATTTCAAACATTCAACGATGCGAATAATGCAATGTAATCTATGCAAAATCCTCTCTTTTTTTTCCAAATCTATGCAATTGTAATCTATGCACAATTTTCTTTTCCTTTTCAAATTATAAGAATGCACTCAATGCATTTTTTGATGAAATGAAAATCTACTTAATGCATGCTTTTAATAAAAGAGAATGCAATCAAAGCGAATTCTAGTTTTCGATCATTAAACAATGTAAACCAAGTTCAATGATGGATCTCAAAAAATACTTTTCAATGCAATGTGATCTAATGCATTTTAACGAAAAGCAAACTATGAGACGAAGACTAAAAGAACACAAATATTCTTAATGGAAGGATGAATGCAAAAAGGATGTAATCAAACAATAAGAATGCAATCGTTGTTTCAAAACACTTTGTAACAAAATTTCTCAAAATTTGACAAGACATATGAGGTCAAACACAAAGAGGACTTCTAAAGCATGAGATCAAAACAGGGCATTCTTTCCCTTTTACATCAAGAAATCATGGAAAGAAGACATTCCAAACAATGAGCAATGTAATCTATGCTCATATAGGGAAAAAAACGGAAGGGAAAGTCACACTGGTGAAGGATTTAGGGAAAAAATCTCAATTTTCATACACCCTGAAACTGGCACGACTTTGTCATTGACAACTAGCGCCAACTGGCAACTGGCGCAACTTGCTCACTGACAACTAGCGCCAATGGAATTCCTGAGATTGCCTGCATGTACGTTAAGTCCTTGATTTATTTCTCTTTCATTTTGAAACGAAGGTGTATATTGAAGTTCACAGTTATTTGGTACACCCTTTGCCTAGAATTCCTGAGTAGTAATTTTGATCTTATCTGACTCCTTAAATTTGAAAAGATCACCAAGCGCTTGTCCTTTCACGCTTGCTTCAAAAATGAAAGAGATAGAGTCACCTTTCATACTGTTTTTGTAGAGGTAAATCCCCTCTGCGAACAGAGGCGATCCCTACTAGCCCAGATCGGGTCTAGCAACAATCATAACACGCTATGGTGCAAGTTCCTAATTGAAATAAACCAAATCACGAAGAAGGCCTACCTCAAGTCCAACGCTTTTATTTGTAGAGAAGATGGTGTTCTCATCTCCTTGCTCCAGCAGATCACAATCCTCTCACTCACAACGATCGAACACATGCACACACAAGAAACACGACAAACACAAGTGTAAAACCCAATATATGCAATTATGTATCAGTCAGAGAAGACACAACTCATGATCATAATGAGCAATACGAGTGGAACCATAACCAATATTCACTTATCATTAATTCATCAAAGGAAAATACAATCTGGCTCTAACACTGAATCTTCCTTCGGCGGGTCGTCAGCGAAATACGTCTTGGTAAAGCTTTTCAGGAATGGGGACAAGCCTCTCTCTTCAATCGTCAATCTCCTTGCTATTGATTTGGCACTATGAGGACCATCAAGGCTCTTTCAGCATCCTTTAGGCTATGAATGCTCTTGGAGACTATGGAGACTCTTGGAGACTAGCTTGCAAAGGGAAATGGCAAGCTTATATAGATGGTGGAGGGGGAGTTGGGATCCCTACAATCATGGGATTGGCCCTATCCTCAAGGAAGCTTCCATGAGAGGTGGAAAACTACTTCCTCTACATGGAGATCCAGAGCCAACCTCCCAACTCAATTTAGAAACCAGTTTAGGAATTAGTTGGATTCAATCTTTATTTTTAAAATACACCCTTTATTAAGCCTGCCGCGGGTACAACACTAGGACAGTGCGCTAGTTGGCGCGCCCTCTTTGGAGGATTTCCCCCATTTGCGCAGGTATGACACTGAGCAGTCATACCAAGGATAAAAAGGATATTTTTAGGGTATTTCACAAGGAGTTGTCTTCAGAGGAATGAAAGTCCATGTCTAAGGGAATGTCATGAAAGTGTTTTTAGATCGTGTCACTGCTCACAAGTCACAAAATAAGCCCTCCAATATGCAGGAAGGGAAATTTCAGGGACGCTGACAAATTGTCGTGTAACAATAGGGACCTAAAAGTTAAGGTTAAGTTTAAGGTTAAGTGTTAAGGTTAGGTTAAGGTGAATGTTAAGGTTAAGTGTTTGGGAAGATTAAGGGTAAGATAAGGTGAAATTTAAGTTTAGGTTAAGGTTAGGGTTAGGGTTAGGTTATAATTAAGGTTATGGTTAGGGTAAGGTTAGGGTTAGGTTAAGGTTAGGGGTAAGGTTAAGGTTAGGGTTAGGTTATAGTTAAGGTTATGGTTAGGGTAAGGTTAGGGTTAGGTTAAGGTTAAGGTTAGGGTTAGGTTAAGGTTAAGGTTAAGGTAAGGTTAAGGTTAAGGTTATGGTTATGGGAATGTTAAGGTTAGGGATAAGGTTAGGTTAAGGTTAAGGTTAAGTTTAAGGTTAAGGTTAAATTTAGGGTTAAGATTAATGGTCTGGTCAAGGTTAGGGTTAGGTTATAGTTAAGGTTAACGTTAGGTTAGGTTATGGTTAAAGTTAAGGTTAAGGTTAAGGTTCAGGTTAGGGTTAAGGTTAAGGTTAGGTTATAGTGAAGGATAAGGTTAAGACATGTAACCTTCACCTTGAGATTACCCTTAACAGTAACCTGAAGTTTAACACTAACCTTGACTTTACCCTTAACTTAAACTTAACCTTGACTATAACCTAACCCAAACCTTGACGAAACCCTTAACCTTAACCTTAACCTTACCCTTAACCTTAACCTTACTAAAATTGTAACCTTAACCTTAAATATAAGCTAACCCTAACCTTTACCAAACCCTAAAACTTAACCTTAACCTGACTAAACCTGTAACCTTAACCTTAACCTCAGCCTTAACTATAAACTAACCCTAAGCTTGACCAAACCCTTAACCTTAAGCATAATCTTAACCTTAACCTTCCCCTAACCTTAACCCTAACCTTAACCTTAACCCTTAACCTTAACCTTACCCCCTTAACCTTAACCTTAACCTTAACCTTAACCATAACCCTAACCTTGACCAAATTCTTAACCTTAACCTTAACCTTTACCCTAGCCTTAACCCTAACCTTAACCTTAACCTCAACCTTACCTATAACCTAACCTTAATCTTGACCGAACCCTTAACCTTAACTTTACCCTTAACCTAACCTTAACCTTAACTATAACCTAACCCTAACCTTGACCAAACCCTTAACCTTAACCTTACCCTGACTAAACTTGTAACCTTAACCTTAACCTTACCTTAACCTTAACCTTTCCTTAACCTAACTTTAACCTTAACCTTCCATTAACCTTACCCTAACCTTACCCCTAACCCTAACCTTGACCAAACCCTTAACCTTAACATTAACTTTCACTTGACTAAACCCGTAACCCTTAACCTTAACCTTACCCTTAACATTCACCTTAACATTAACCTTGACTTTACCCTTAACCTAAACTTAACCTTAACTATAGCATAACCCTAACCTTGACATTAACTTTACCCTTAACCTTGGCCTTAACCTTAACCTTGACCTTAACCTTAACCTAACCTTCTCCTTAAACTTGACCTTAACCTTATCTTACCCTTAACCTAACCTTAACCTTAAACTTAACCTTAACCTAACCTTAACCTTCCCCTAACCTTAACCCTAACCTTAACCTTAACTTTACCCTTAACCTAACCTTAACCTTAACTTTAACCTTAACTTAACATTAACCTTAACCTTAAGCAAACCCTTAACCTTCACTTTAACCTTAACTGTAGCCTTAACCTTAACTTAACTAAACCCGTAACCCTAACCTTAACCTAACCTTAACTTTGACCTTATCCTAACCAAAACTTAACCTTAAACTTAACCTAACCCTAAACTTGATCAAACCCTTAACCTCAAATATAAAATAACCCTAACCTTGACCTTAACTTTACCCTTAACCTTGACCTTAACCTTAACCTAACCTTAACCTTAACTTTACCCTTAACCTTTACTTTAACCTTAACCTAACCTTAACCTTGACCTTAACTATAACCTAACCCTAACCTTGACCAAACCTTAACCTTAACCTAATCTTAACCTTAACCTAACCTTAAACTTAACCTTAACCTTAGCCTAACATTAACCTTAACCTTAACCTAACCCTAACCTTAACTTTACCCTTAACCTAGCCTTAACATTAACCTTAGCCTAACCCTAACCTTAACTTTACCCTTAACCAAACCTTCACCTTAAGCTTAACGTTAACCTTATCTTAACCTTAACCTTACCCTAACTTTAACCTTAACCTTAACCTTACATTAACCTAACTTTAACCTTAACCTTCCCCTAACCTTAACCTTAACCTTAACCTAACCTTAACCTTAACCTTACCCTAACTAACCCTAACCTTAACCCTAACTTTATCCATAACCTTACCCTTAGCCTAACCTTAACCTTGACCTTGACGAAACCCTTAGCCTAACTTCAACCTTAACCTTAAACTAACCCTATTCAAGGTTAAGGTTAAGGTTAAGGTTAGGTTAAGGGTAAACTTAAGGTTAATGTTAAGGTTTGGTCAAGCTTAGGGTTAGGTTATAGTTAACATTAAGATAAGGTTAAGGTTAAGGGTAAGGTTAGGTTAAGGGTAAAGTTAAGGTTAAGGGTAAGGGTAAGGGTAAGGTCAAGATCAAGGTCAAGGTCAAGGTCAAGGTTAATGTTAAGGTTAGGTTAAGGGTAAAGTTAAGGTTAAGGTGAAGAAGGTTAACAGTAAGCTTAATGTTAAGGTTACGAATTTAGTCAGGTTAAGGTTAAGGTTAAGGGTTTGGTAACAGTTAGGGTTATGTTATAGTGAAGTGTAGGTTAAGTTAAAGGTAAAGTCAAGGTTAAGATTAGGGAAATGTCAAGGTTAAGGGTAAAGTCAAGTTTAAGGTTATGTTAGCCATCTATAAAATTTGTTATATGAAAAGGTGGCTAAATCATTTTTGGAGGCTTCAAGAAACAAATTTATTGTTAAAAATGTTATCTCTTGAAGACTCATGAAGGCATCACGCTCTTTTTTTAAATCTTCACTACTGTTTCCATTTCAAAACTCTGGAAATCTACTATTTTCATAGAGAAAAGACTACTGCAAAACACCATTTCTCCCTTCCTTTCACTTCAAACTACCCTTCATTTTTACCCCTTCATTTCCCATGGAATTTCTCTATTTTCCATTTTTCCCCATTTCCCCTTCATACAATCGATTTTACAAAGTTTAAAACTCACTTTTAAACTTTGCCGAAACCCCCAAATCCATAAAAAACTGTGAAAAAATTCATAAAAAATAAGTTTTATAACTACAAGTTTAAGCCCCTTGGGCTAAGTCCTAAACCACTTCCCCACCATATGCCTTGGTGCTAGAACCAAGTGCTAAAACGTTTTGGCGCTTATCGCATCGAAGAAATTTGGAGCGCACAAGTCTATTTGTGTCATTGAAACCTCCGATGCAATTGGCCCCTTTATACATAACTCCCGATCTTATTACCACTTCATATAACCTTCATAACCTGCAATAGGGCCCTGAAATTTGTTAATAAACCATTCCCAATTTTTTCCCTTTGTTTATTCATAAAATCCCATTATCCTATGGTTTGAACTAAGCCCGCCAGTGCGATGTTTTTAATGAAAAAAGGTCGTTGATTTGTTTCCCGATCAGATGGTCAATATAATCTCGCATCAAAGATTTTCCAAATGGGTATATTGAAAAGACCCAAACCAAAGTTACGATGCGATTGGCCCTTACACATATAAAGCCCTGGGCCTATTGCTTTTAATATAAACCGATGGCCCCGTAGATGGGCACCAAGCCATTTCATATATATAACCCGCCCGACACCATAAAAATCTTTGTTTTTCATTAAATTTTTGGTTTTATATATTATGAAGGGTCCTGCTCATTCATTGGTCAAAGCCCTTCTCCGCCATTGATCGTGGACCAATCTGATGGCCTGCGCAATCTCGCATCAGTATATCCCATTGGGCGTGTTAATATTTCAATCCACCCCCGATTGGTCACTCCCCGATGAGTTCTCCACCGTCGATCTGATCTGCAGATCGACGACCCACAGTTAATCGCCTCGGCGCCCCCATGTCAATTGCCCTGCTATTTTCCAGAGCTCCGATTGCATCTGGGCCGTCCACGTGTCTATATTAGATGGTCCAAAATGCGTCTCTCGACTTTGGTTAGATTTTATACACCCTGCTTCATAATGTTTTTCAGAAAATCAGAGTCATTGATCTCTGTAGATCAATGTCCCATATTAATCCTTTTCTCTACTTTGTATTATTTCATTTAACCCAGATTCGATCTCAACCATTGATTTGTTGCATCTAATGGCTCATATTAACCCCGACATGCCTCACCCTTGTCGGTCCTTCCTTCCTCGTTTTTTAATCTCAGCCGTCTAATCCTTGATCCGAAAGCCCATATTGAAACTTCCCCACCTATTATCTCCCACACACCTAGTCTTTATTGCGCTCACTCTTCACCGTTAGATTCGAGACCTCAGATCCAATGGTCGATGCTCATTTTTGCATAACTTTAAGTGCGAAGGTTAATCTCTAAAAATTACGCGATATAAGTCATTTTCTGAGGCCACGTGTCGGCCTCTGATGCATATCGTGTCCCAAATGATAAAACTGCTTTCTTTCCCTTCTGCCACATGAAGCCTGTGGTTTTCTTTCATGAAACAACCTTACCCCTTTTGCGCTATATTATATCATGTTTGTCCTCAATTGTTGATCTCTTCAGATCAATGGTCCCAGATCATTTTTGTTTTATACCATCGCCCTCTGCCATATTCCAAGGATTTCAATGAGTGATCTCCACCGTTGATCGCCTGAGTTGATCTCATCCGATGTCCTAGGTTATATCCGAAACCCCGAATTTCATTTTAAATACTTTTCATCCTCCAAACGGTATTTTAACCTATTTCCTTCATATTTATTCGCATTTTCCACCTTGTTGTTATAAAACGACTCATTCACTTTGTATGACCACAACCAATCCCAACCATTGATTCGACATGAATCAATGGCTTTGACTTATAACTCCACCGCTTTTTCATCAATCACTTCCCTTTTGATCTACACACGCAATCTCCACCATTGGATGCTACCATCCAACGACCATGCTCCTCCCCACAACCTTTGAAGCAGTTTTACCAAATAACACAGGATTTCATAACGGTTGTGTGTTTTTTACAGGTTCAAATGAATTTGAAATATTTTGAAAGAAATTATAAAGCCGAGGATGATGATCCTCTAGGCTTCATTTATTTAAGAAATATCTATCCACAAGGTTCACCTCCACGTTTCGTCGATGCTTCATGGGCATTGATGCCATATGAACCCTTTGTGGAACCTGCACATCAACAAGACATAGTGAATTAAATCAAAGCTAAAGAGTATCAGTGTTGAAGATTAAAACAGCAGAAATGAAGGATTGAAGGTTGTTTTCACTGTTTTGGAGGATTATGGCTAAGATCGAAAATCAAAAGCCTAATCCTTCGAATTAAAACACAATTAAAGACAAATCAGAAGATTTATCAGTCAGAGGATGTCTCCACTGACACATAAGGGGAAAATTGATTCCTCTCAGCTACCTAATGCCACATGTAGCCTCAAAGCATTCAATAGAGGCCGAGTTATGATCAGAAAAGAAGATATTTTCCTTGTATAAATTTGCTGAATAATGAAGATTTATCCACTTAGATTATCCTGGTCACACACTAATTCGAATTCATGCATAACACATAACCTCTTCTACAATTGATGAACAATTTGCGGAAATAGAAACAGTCGCATGCACACATAAACACAATATGTAATGGGGAAAGCTTATAGCTGAAAACCCCCAGCTATTTGTATATTATAATAGAAGAGAACATGTAAAAATCTCAGTACAATACTCCTCGCAAGTACTCAGTACTATCTCCAAAAGTTACACACAAACTAGCTCAGTTTTGAACAAGTCACAGGTTCAAAACTCATCCACTAATTGCCTGCCTCTACTGCGCAATCCAAGTTGGTTCAATGAGAGATCCAAGTTCGAATCTCCTTGGCTTCAAATGTGAAATCCTCATGGGAAATCTCCTCCAATGCTTGTGCAAATCTCATGCACAACTGCTGTCGCAACTAATAGCAAACTCACCCTTTCATCTACCTCTTCCACTGGTCTCCACTGAAATGTCCATGCAATGTAGTGAAATGATGTGTTCTTGAGTTGAATAATGATTTAATAATTAGTGAATTAAATAATATTTAATTCAATGCACTCATTACTAGTGTATTAGCCAGTTAAACTAAACACAACTAGTTCAACTAAGTTAAATCGAACACAACTCCACCAACTGTCTCATCAACTCCACCAAACTCTGCCACTGAAGTCATAACTAAAGTCAACCATGCATGAGCTCACCAAACCCCTAGGAATAGTGTAATTCCTTCTGTCAGATGCATGAGCCACATCTGTAGCTCCAACTGAAGTGTTGTAAGAGAATAAACGGAAGTTTATAGTCCAAATATTATTAAGGGCTAATAATATTTGACTGACCTATTTTTAGACAGGCAGTCTAAAAATAGACTTCGACCTGTATGTCTAAAAATAGAGGTCCATATATTTTTACCAACTCGACCAATCATCCATAAATAGCATCCTGCAACTCATAGACCATGATCCATATTTCTAAAAATAGACATAGTCTAAAAATAGACTTTGCGCCAAAAATAGCCTGCGGGCCCACTTAGTGAAGGCGACTTCATTTCACTAAGCTCCATCATCTTGTTGAATTTTCAACACTCCCTCTCAGCAAGATATGGATTATCTGCAACCCCTATCCTGCCTCTGTGGAATTCGAACTTGCTCCTGGTGAGCGCCTTCGTCAAGATGTCAGCATCCTGATCCTCCGTGGGAACATATGAAAGTAACATGATTCTCCAATGAACACAATCTCTGATATGATGGTACCGATGTCGATGTGTTTGGATCTATCACAAAACTTTGGATTAAGCTTGAGAGCTTGATGCGGCTGCGGATTTATAACAATAAATCACGGTAGGCTCCAAATATGGCCAGGAACAATCGACGAGGATCTTACTCATCAAGTAGCCTCACATGCGACCAAGCTTCCTGCCATACTTCTAGTCTTGGGGCGAGTGCCACGGATCTGCACTTCTGCTGACACCACGAAAATGCGCTCGACCGTCTTTGAAAGCTTTCCTCCGGATGTGCTCTTTTCAATCAGATGGGCTCCTGCCCAATGCACGTGATGAAACGGAAAGCTTCGCTCCAACCTCTTATCACAGCCTGTATACCATATCCGTGTACCACTAAGGTCTGCTGTATGCTTTCACCTTCGAGAAGAGCTTGGTGAAACAACGCACCATACCGAAAGTTGGTTAACAGCATAGCATATATCGGGTCGTGTATTGACCAGATACATAAGCGACCCCACCAACTGTCGATAAACAGTGGCATCCACTACCTCCGCTGAAGTAGCATCCTCCTTCCTCCAACCACAAGGAAAAGGAGTGTCAACAGGCTTGCAGCCATGCATGTTGAACCTCTCCAGTATCTCCCGGGCATACTTACGCTGAGAAACAAATAGTCCACCACTCCGCTGCCAAATCTCCAATCCCAGGAAATAATGAAGGAGGCCCAAGTCCTTCATCTCAAACTCTCTAGCAAGATCCTCCTTGCATGAAAGTATCAACAGCTCATCACCCGTCAAAATCAGATCATCTACATACAGCACAATGATCAACAACTTCCCCTCCACCACAATCTGGTACAGGTTAGGATCCACCTCACTCTTAGAGAATCCAAGTTCGGTGAAATAACTATCTATCCGTGTGTACCAAGCATGAGGTGCTTGATTCAGCCCGTACAATGCTCTCTTGAGTCGGAAAACATGCGACTCACTGCTAAAGATCTTGAAACCTTCAGGCTGCTCTATGTACACCTCCTCCTCAATGACTCCGTTGAGGAACACAGTCTTCACATCCATCTGATGGATGTGCCATCCCATCTGCGCTGAGAGAGCTAGGATCGTCCGTATGGAAGAGTACCTTGCGACAGTGCTTGGTCTCCTCATGAGCGTCCTAAACCCCATGGAGCGCGTGAGAAGCAATCTCGCCTTGTACTTCTCCACACTCCCATCAGCCGCTTACTTCACTTTGTAGATCCATCGAGAACCCACCACTGATTTCCCCTCCGGTCTTGGGAAAATCTCCCATGCATTGTTTCTGACGATCAAAACATATTCTTCGATCATGGCATCTACCCATGTGGGTTCCTCCACAGCTTCCTCAAAAGAGGATGGCTCCGTCACGACACATTGACTCATAAGAGCCATGTATCCAGTGTACCGATACGGTGGTTATCTCTGTCTATGTGTTATGCGCTGTAGGTGGTCCCTCTGACCTTCTACTGCATCTTGAGCCGATCCTGCGGCTTACCGCGTGTGCTTGCGCCTCCCGATGGTTATTTGTTGCCGCCAGGTGGTTTCTTCAACTGCCTTGAACTTCCTCTTGTGGGTGATCCACATCGGAAGCTCCTCCTTAGGAACTAATAGCTCCTCCTCTGCATGCGAAGTGTGGCTCCCTCTCGAAACGGGCTCTTTGCATGGCCTCTCCCCTCCTAAATTTTATATCCGTCGTCACAACCCGATCTTGCGGCGCGGGAAAATACACTCGATAGTTGTGGGGTGTATCAGTGTACCCCACAAATATTCCAACCTCTGCGGTCAGATCCAGCTTCTTTCTGGCATCCTTCGTCACATGCACGTAGACAGGTGAGCCAAAGATCCTCAAATGAGAAATGTTAGGCCTCTTGCCAGAAAACACCTCCTTCGGTGTACTCATGCCAAGAATCTTGTGAGGACAACGGTTCTGCACATACACTGCAATGTTTCATGCCTCCACCCACAAGTGAAGGGGTAGGCCCTGATCATGCAACATCGCCCATGTAGCACCCACGATCGTTCTGTTCTTTCGCTCAGCACCCGATCGTTACGTTCTTCCGCTCAGCAACCCCGTTCTCTTGTGGGTTGTAAGTTGCGATAGGCTCTCTCAAAGATCCATACACGCTGCAAATACTGTGTGTTTAGTAAGAGATGAATTCACCACCATTGTCACTCTGGAAACCTTCACATGCTTCCTGAGTTACGCTTCTCAACCGGCGCGCTTTGAATTCACGAGAACTTTGAATATATCTCGCTCTTCTTGCATGAATAATATCTTGACACCAGAGAGAAATCATCAAAAAAGATCACATAGTACTTGTGCTTTGCTGTCGAAGCTACTGAGAAAGGACCACACACGTCTATGTGAACTCTCTCAAGGATCGTCGTGGCGCGACTATCCTTCTCGTGAAAGGTGGCTTTCACATAATTTCCCAAGGTACACCCCTTATACTGATCTGACTGCGCAAGAGTGCCCTTAGGAAGCCTAGTAGAAATCTGCTGTAGTATCTTCAAAGTGCCATGGTGAAGGTGGCCCAATTTCCTATGCCACAGCTCGCCATCATCATCCCGGCTCACCACTGCTTCCGCCTTGCATGCCATTGCTGCGCAGCCATCTACTTGCAACTGATAAAGGTTCTTGACTCGAACCCCTATCTTCCGGGTCTCTCCAGTTGTCTTACCGCGCAGGAAAGCCTTTCCCTCGCTGAAGACCACATCATACCCCTTGTCTTCAAACATCGCCACAGAGATCAGATTCTTCATCAATCACGGAACATGCAATACTTCCTTCAATACAAAGGGTTTACCAGACTCCCTCTCAAAGGAAATGGTACTGATACCAGTCGCACTGTATCTACCATCATCGCCCATCTCGATGTGCACTCCAAGATCTTTCTCCTCCAGATCTGAAAACAGATCTTGATCTCTGGTCATGTAAAATGACGCACCACTGTCCAAGAACCATACTGATCCCATCACACTTGAAACCAAGCATGCGATTAGTGAAAAATCCAGTTCGAATTGAGAAGCTAATGCCTCTCCCACTGCAAATCTAGCAGCCTTCTTATTTTTCTTCTTCGGCGGACAATTTGTGGCATAGTGTCCATGCTGGTGATAGTGAAAACACTTCACCTTGGAAATGTCTTGCTTCTTGCCTTTTGCACTAGACTGAGAAGCTTTCTTGCTCTTCCCCTTCTTTTCTTTGGCAGCCAAAGTGAAATTTTCTTCATCATATACCTTTGATGAAGATCCGTCCCTGGTAATCTTCCTTATCTCCTCTTGCATGAGATCCTCCCAAAGTCGCTCCCATCCTGGCAACTTCTCCCGACCATTGACAGAGTCCTGATAGGAATGCCAAGCCTTAAGAAGACCAAGGAGAGCCAGGTCTACCATGTCCTCTTCTTCGACAGTCACCCCCACACTTCCCAGCTCATCTCTGCATTGAGTGAAATTTGTGAAGTACTTGGCGATACTGTCACCTTTCTCCATCTTAATGTTTCTGAGTTTATCCTTGAGCGCCAGCTTCCTTTGGTCACTCTTACTCTAGAATAGATCTGTCAACGCTTTCCACATCAAATATGGAGAAGATTTTCCATGCAGGCTGGATACAATGTGATCCTTCACGCCCTCCAACAGAATCCTTCGACATTTCACCATCTTCTTTTGCCAAGCCTGAACTTCAGCAAGATCAGTAAGCTTTTGGACATCCATATCTACGAAGTCCTTCAGCCCATTATCTTCTAATACTACCTCCATATGATCTTTCCATGCAACATAATTTGAACTGCCTTCAAGAGCATATTCGAGTCGCAAACTGTTGAAAGACATTTCAACTCCGGCACCAAGAAAACAAACTGCTGCAAAATTTGAATTCCAAACTCAAAAACTCAACTGCTTCTAGATCTGTGAGAAAAAATTATTTCTAGCACAGAGATTGAATGTATGGGCATTTACTGGATATATCACCTTTCAGAGAAAGGATGGATCCAGAGGCTACCTGGCCCGATACAGACTCTGTCTACCGAAATAAAATTTTAATCACTGTAATATATCCCGATGATAAATTCGCTCTGATACCATGTATAAATTTTTTGAATAATGAAGATTTATCCACTGAGATTATCCTGGTCACACACTAATTCGAATTCATGCATAACGCATAACCTCTTCTACAATTGATCAACAATTTGCGGAAATAGAAACAGTCGCATGCGCACATAAACACAATATGTAATGGGGAAAGCTTATAGCTGAAAAACCCCAGCTATTTTTATATTATAATAGAAGAGAACATGTAAAAATATCAGTACAATACTCCTCACAAGTACTCAGTATTGTCTCCAAAAGTTACACACAAACTAGCTCAGTTTTGAACAAGTCACAGGTTCAAAACTCATCCACTAATTGCCTGCCTCTACTGCGCAATCCAAGTTGGTTCAATGAGAGATCCAAGTTCGAATCTCCTTGGCTTCAACTGTGCAATCCTCATGGGAAATATCCTCCAATTCTTGTGCAAATCTCATGCACAACTACTGTCGCAACTAATAGCAAACTCACCCTTTCATCTACCTCTTCCACTGGTCTCCACTGAACTGTCCATTCACTGTAGTGAACTGATGTGTTCTTGAGTTGAATAATGAGTTAATAATTATTGAATTAAATAATATTTAATTCACTCCACTCATTACTAGCGTATTAGCCAGTTAAACTAAACACAACTAGTTCAACTAAGTTAAACCGAACACAACTCCACCAACTGTCTCATCAACTCCACCAAACTCTACCACTAAAGTCATAACTGAAGTCAACCATGCATGAGCTCACCAAACCTCTCGGAATAGTGTAATTCCTTCTGTCAGATGCATAAGCCACATCCGTAGCTCCAACTGAAGTGCTGTAAGAGAATAAACTGAATTTTATAGTCCAAATATTATTAAGGGCTAATAATATTTGATTGACCTATTTTTAGACAGGCAGTCTAAAAATAGACTTTGACCTGTATGTCTAAAAATATAGGTCCATCTATTTTTACCAACTCTACCAATCATCCAAGAATAACATACTGCAACTCCTAGACCATGCTCCATATGTCTAAAAATAGATATAGTCTAAAAATAGACTTTGCGCCAAAAATAGCCTGCGAGCCCACTTAGTGAAGGCGACTTCATTTCACTAAGCTCCATCATCTTGTTGCATTTTCAACATGCCTCAGCGTCGAACAGTTAATTCTACCAAAGGAACTTAATGTAAAAATATCCGCAGAATTATTACAACATGAAATAGAGCCTTAAATTCAACAGAAGATCCCACCAAGCTTAAATCTTAAATGTAAAATGATTAATATAGACAGAACATCTGTAAACTTCTCCATCGATCCCATCAAAGGCTAAGAAGTATTAAAGTCTGTATTAATTGTCCTTGGAGATCTTTTACCAGATCCCAACTCCTCATTTCTTCTATAAATTCTTCTATAGAAGATCAGAAAATGTTGGTTGCTGAACTTTGAAATATACTTGTGCTCGAATTTTCTACTTGTAAATAGTGTTCAAAGGCTCTTGAAGCTCTGCTTGTGATAGAATAGTTAGGCTAAGTAGTGAAGATGATTGTTGAACTAAAAAATTGGACTTAAAGCTGTAACTAGTTTGAAGCATCAATACAAGCTGATTTATGGGATCCTGGTCTATGTTAGTGGTGATGTTATTTCTTATTGTAAATCGTTATTTTATTTCTGTTTTCACTTTGTCCATTTTCTCAGGTAAATAATATCAAGAATAGAGTTAGGATTTACTGTATATCAATACCCTTCTTTTATTAATAAGATTTATCTGAATGATTTCTTCCAAATTATGTCGTTTGGGAATGATTTAATTCAGTTTGAGCAGTTAGGAATGTTGGCGTTCCCTCGTCCTACTGTCTAAGCTAAATATTGTTCTTAAATGTATTTTCAGTTTATGTTAAGTAGTGATGAACTAAGGAAGTTATGGTGAGCCCTGTCCTTTAGTTTTGTCCCCAAAAACTATTTGAAAGTTTCCCTCAGAATGTGTTGAAAGTAGGCTAGGTTCAAAGTCCTTACCTGATATTAGACTATTCTTCGTTATCATATGTATTTCCCTTTGTGTCTAAAATGTTTTTCTATTAAAAGTGCATCAAAAGCTGGCTAGTTTCAAAGTACTTACCATATCTTATATTAATTTTATGTCTTTCTTAAGTGTATGTCAAAAGCAGTATAGTTTCAAAGTATCTACCTGATCTTAGGCTACTCTTTGTTCTTCATTTGTTTAAATTCCCCTTCTTGTTTTATCATTTAATTCCATAAAATCAACTTTAAAGATATCCTTAGACATAGATGACTTGCCCCATGGACCACTCTTGAACCTTGTTGTTTCAATTAGACCCTATTATGACTCCATATCCCAATGGACTAAAAACCAACGTTATATCTATATTTTTGGCCAAAGCTTGTTCTAATTGCTTGCAACTTCAAACCTTTGAAAATATTTCCATTTATAACTTTCCACTGAAATAATAATCATGCTCAACCACCCAAAAAAAACAAAAACCCTTGGACTTCATAAATAGCCTAATATCATTACCAAAAAGCTTTTAAAGATAAATCCATCTTTGCACTTATTGGAGAGATCCCTCTCAAGATTCAGGAGGGGTAGATCCTAGAATCCCAAAGTGGTTGAAACAGTGTTCTCCCTGCAGTTGGACTTTTCCAATCTTGCTAATTACAGGGAGCTAACATTTTTCGCGACTCCGTTGGGGAACCTGAGTGATTTTCATTTCATAAATCCCTTTGTTTCAATAAAATTTGTTCTATAGCTGGTTGAGCCATTAGGCATAAACATCTCTGGCCAAAAAACATTGTTTAGTGAGTAAAAGTATCCCTTTCAAGCACTACCAAGAAAACGGTAATCATGATGAAACTTGTTTGAATCATTGAAAAACTAGGTAAACCCTAGGATTCTCATAAGAGTTATCAAACCTTGAAGGATTAGCTAGCTTAGCCATAAGAGTAGACTGTCTTTGTCTCATAACCGTAGCTAAGTTTTGAAACATATTTAGGACACTCTTAGAAACCACAAGAACCAAAAAATAACTCAGAAAACCAGAAAAAATTTCAAATTGGTATTCAATAAACATGGTGGTGGACCATAAAACATTTTACCTCTAAAAGAACTAAAACTTCCACTTGGCGACTCCACAATCCTCAACAAACCTTAAGACTCCACTGGGAAGACCACTAATCTTTGTAACATCATTTAAACTCAGTTAGAGGACTGTAGGATTGAATTTTTTGTAAAATAGATTAGTTAACCTCTTAAAGACTATCATATCTAGTTAAGTTGTTCTTGTTAAGTTAGGTCTGAAAAACACAGCATAGTGGCTCCTAGGAAGATTCATACTAGAGCCCACTCTAACCCAAATCCACCTAAGATAGTTGATAACCCTAAAAGTATCCTTATGAAGTCTCCTAAGATTAAATTTTCAACTATTTTCATATCAACCTTGAGAGCTAATTCAGTTCGTGAAAACCTTGTAGCTCTACAAGAAACACATGGTGGTGGAACCATAACAAATTTTACCTCCTTACAAGCTAAAAATTTTCCACCTAGTGACTCCACACTCTGAAACTTTTAAAAGACCAAATGACTCCACTAGTAGAAGACCTTGAACTAACTTAACATACATAGTGACCTCTTTTTCTGATTTACAAACATGGATTTAGATATAGACCCAGATGAAAAACGTATGATCATGATGGAAAAGTTGATGTACATGCTTGGAAGAAGGGTGGATAGGTTTATGGCTAATTTTAACGTTGATGATCCAGAAAATCATATGCCTTTCCCTGAGAAAACGCACACTCTACCACTACAAGTCATGTATGATGAACATGATTACAGAGAAAATAATCAAGGAAAATTTCTAATTATGATGGAAAAGATGATGCATATGCTTGGGAAAAGAATGGATAGGTTTATGGCTAATATGAAAATGGATGATCTAGAACGAGCTATGCTTTCCCTTGATCAAACACAAGCCCAATCACCTCAATATCAAGACAGTGACCAAGCTATGAATTATGATCAACACCTTATAGAAAATGATGAGAAAACTTATAAAGAAAGAAATAAAGAAGGCTGTCAAGAAATTTTTGATTGTCTTCCTATATGTTGTACTATACCGATAGGATATCTTCACAATCAAATTTCGAATACTACTAGTGAGTAGTGCTTTGAGGAAACGACAGAAAATCCTCAAATTTTTCCTACAAGCACAATTCAAGATCCCCTAGAAGAGGCTCAAGAGAACATCCATCCTCAAAATCAACCTTTACAAGAGATGGAGAACCATTGTACTTCTGTTAAAAGGGACATAGAAATATTTTCCTCATTGACAGAAGAAGAGATAGATTAGACCATTAATAAAAAATCAGTATCTGAAACTTATTGCAAAGCAAATACTCTTGCTCATTCATGAAGAGAACATTGTTGTAAAGATGTAGAGAGTTCTTTTGTTGGACATAAAATACAGAGAAACTCTTCTTCTATTTTTACTCAAAGAAAAATCTCTCCTTTGATAAAAGAGAAAATTGATCAAATAATAAGAAAGAAGCTACCCTCCAAACCATCATCTCAACTAGACAGTCATGAACATGGTGCCTATTCCATAGAACAATACAATGGCAATCAAGACAAAGAGGATAGTAAGGAAACCAATGATAATACTAAAACTAGTCCTCTTTGGAATATGAATTTCGATGGATTATATACTAAAACTAATGTAGGTGAAGGAATATGGCTTTACAGTACAGGAAACAATTATTTTGAAGCCCATTCATATAAATTTAACTTTCAATGCACAATTTACATAGCAGAGTATGAGTCACTCCTCTTAGGGCTACATTTATTGAAAAAAATTAGGAGCCCAGAAGATAACAGTTCATGGAAATGCAGAACTGGTAATTAGGAAAGTGTAAGAAGAGTGCATGGTTAATCATCCCAAACTTAAATCTTATAAGGATGATACCATAGATTTAATGAAATCTTTCAAATATTTCCAACTTATACTTGTTCGTAAAGATCAAAAAAATTTTGCTAGTGGATTAGCCCTTGTGGCTAGTACATGTTTAAAACATTGGGAGAGAAAACAATATACAATTCAAGAAAAATTCAAACCAGTTGTCCCAAACAATAACAAATATCGGAAAAAATTTGAGGGTGAAAAAAAGATAAAAGACTATCCTACTGAGGATATACCATCTTTCCAAGAAGAGACTTCTCCCTTCACTAATGACAATCTATCATCCAAAGAGCTTGAATTTATAACAGAAGCAAGCATATAATTAGAGAAAGAAGATATTTCACTGCTTGCTATTTTGCAGGTTAAGGATGATGATACTTCCGAGTCGCATACTGACAATGCATTCCTCAAAGCTGAAGTCTTGGAAGAAGACAATCTACCAGACATGGAGGACTAGAAAGAAGAGAATCTTCATCCTTTCTTTGTTGATCCTTTGGACGAGTGTGTGGAAATCCAAACTGGCTCAAATTATCAAGCAGTGATCCTTTGCAAGAGCCAAATACATGAGAGGCTATCACCCTCTGTGGTAATCTTGGTTTTGAAGATTAATCTTCAAAATGCACTATGGATACCTCTTACAAGCATCCAGAGTTTCTTCTTCTTCTTGACATTACTCAGCTGGCTGCATTGGAATTTTTGTATCATATGATAATGTAAATATTCCAAGTTAGATTAGGTTATATAGGAATGTCAATATAGCTCAGTTCTGAGCATTTAGATAGTTTTTGATTTTTGTCTTCGAAGAAAAATAAAAAATACGAAAATACAAAAACAATAGAAGAAAGAAAAGAGGGAAGATTGTAAAAAAATAAAGGTACAACCCCATACCAAAAGGAGAAATAAATTCTAAAATTGTGCAAGCTTAAATGCCACTCTTGAAAACACACTTATAATTAGTCATACAGCCTAATCATGGCTAATTAATTTTTAAATTGTCTTCTGGTAGGTTAGTGAATTTGATTTGCTAAACAATTTAATCTTGGATTATCATTTAGGTAGATTAGGATAGAAATTAAAGGTTCAAACAAGCTCAAAATCCGAACCTCAGTTTCCAAAAGAAGAATGAATCAAATCTGTTTTAAAATTTTTAGTCAAAGATAGAAAAAAACTAGTTCTAATCAGCTCAAAATTTGAACCAGAGAACAAGGAAAAATAGCTCGAATAAACTCAAAAGAAAAGAGCTGAGAAAAGATGAAGGAAGTGGTTAGAACTTTCAAATTTTAAGCCTTATTCTTTTATCTAAATTTCTATAAAATAATATCTATGTGCAACTTGTTTTTTATGCCATAGATCAGCATCAAGTTGGATTGCTCAATCTTGACTTGAATGCTTTTAAATTTCTGTTTTAGAAAATAGAGAATAAAAATCTGTTAGACTGTTTAATCCTAATATATTGGTAGATTAGGTAGAGAAGCATATGAACTCAACTGTTTAATCTGAGTTCGTGAAGAAATAAGGAGTAGAATTAGATTATTTTTATGCTTTTAAAAGAATAAAATGTTGTAAAAAGAGTTTTCCAACCCAAGTGCACTCTAAAGAAGAAAAAATGCTAGATCAGTATGATTGGGTAGGTAGAAATCTTGTGTTGATGAAGATCCATTGTTTTTTCATGGCTGCTAACATTTTCCAGAGCAAAAGAAGAACATCCAAGTAAAGAAAGGCAACCTAATGGATAAGACATTGATTAGCCTCCCAGAGAATGCAAGTATAAAATTCTTGATGCCTTCAAGAAGGCACCATCCCCAAGTGGAGCCACTGTTAGCCACCTATAAAATTTGTTATATCAAAAGGTGGTTAAATCATTTTTGGAGCCTTCAAGAAAAAAATTTATTGCTAAAAATGTTATCTCTTGAAGACTAATGAAGGCATCATGCTCTTTGTTTAAATCTTCACTGCTGTTTCCATTTCAAAACTCTAAAAATATGTTATTTTCATAGAGGAAAGACTACTGCAAAACACCATTTATCCCTTCCTTTCACTTCAAACTAACCTTTAGTTTTACCCCTTCATTTCCCACAAAATTCCTCTACTTTCCATTTTTCCCCATTTCCCCTTCATACAATCCATTTTACAAATTTTAAAACTCACCTTTAAACTTTGTTGAAACCCCCAAATCCATAAAAAACTGTGAAAATTTTCATAAAAAATAAGTTTTATAACTGCAGGTTTAAGCCCCTTGGGATAAGTCCTAAACCACTTCCCCACCATATGCCTTAGTGCTAGAACCAAGAGCTAAACCTTTTTGGTGCTTATCACATCGGAGAAATTTGGAGCGCGCAAGTCTATTTGTGTCATTGAAACCTCCGATGCGATTGGCCCCTTTATACATAACTCTCGATCTTATTACCGCTTCATATAACCTTCATAACTCACAATTGGGCCCTAAACCTTGTTAATAAACCATTCTCGATTGTTTTTTCCCTTTTTTAATTCATAAAAACCCATTATCCTATGGTTTTAACTAAACCCACCAGTGCGGTATTTTTAATGAAAAAAGGTCGTTGATTTGTTTCCTGATTAGACAGTTAATATAATCTCACATCAAAGCTTTTCCAAATGGGTAGATTGAAAATACCCGCACCAAAGTTCTGATGCAATTGGCCCTTATACATATAAATCCCTAGGCCTATTTCTTTTCATATAAACCAACGGCCCCGCAGACGGGTGCCAAGCCATTTCATATATATAACCCACCCGACACCATAAAAAACTTTGTTTTTCATTAAATTTTTGGTTTTATATATTATGAAGGGTCCCGCTTATTGATTGGTTGGAGCCCTTCTCTGCCGTTGATCTTGGACCAATCCGATGGCCCGCAGAATCTTGCATCATCAAATCCCATTGGGCGCGTTAATATTTCATGCCACCCCTGATTGGTCACTCCCCGATGAGTTCTCCGCCATCGATCTGATCTGTAGATCAACAACCCACAGCTAATCGCTTCGGCACTCGCATGTCCATTTCCCCGTCGATTTCCAGAGCTCCGATTGCATCTAGGCTGTTCATGTGTCCAGATCGAATGGTCCAGAATGTGTCTCCCAACTTTGGTTAAATTTTATACACCCCGCTTCATAATTCTTTTCGGCAAATCACACTCGTTGATCTTTGCAGATCAATGTCCCATATTAACCCTTTTCTCCGCTTTGTATTATTTTATTTAACCCAGATTAGATCATAGTTGTTGATTTGTTCCATATAACGACTTATATTAACCCCGACAGGCCTCACCCCTATGGGTCCTTCCTTCCTCTGTTTTTAATTTCAGCCGTCTAATCCCTATCCGATGGCCCATATTAAAACCGCCCCACCTATTATCACCTTCACATCTGGTTTGTATCATGCTCACTCTTCACCGTTAGATCTGAGACCTTAGATCCAATGGTCGATGTCTGCTTTTGTGTAACTTTAAGTGCGAATTTTAATCTCTAAAAATTACGCAATATAAGTTTTTTTCTGAGGCCATTTGTTGGCCTCTGACGCATATTGTGTCCCAAAAGCTAAAACCTCTTTCTTGCCCTTCTCCTACGTGAAACCCGTGGTTTTATTTCCCGAAATCAACTTTCCCCTTTTGCACTGTATTATATCATGTTTCTCCTCAACCGTTGATCTCTGTAGATCAACGGTCCCAGATCATTTTCGTTTTATACCATTGCCCTCCACCATATTCCATGGATTTCAATGAGTGATCTCCACTGTTGATCGCCCGGGCTGATCTCATCTCACAACCTAGGTTATATCCGAAACCCCAAATTTCATTTTAAATACTTTTCCTCCTCCAAATGGTATTTTAACCTATTTCCTTTGTATTTCTTTTCTTTTTCCGCTTTGTTGTTATAAAACGACTCATTCGCTTTATATGACCATAACTAATCCTGGCTGTTGATTTGACATGAATCAATGGCTCTGAATTATAACTCCACCGCTTTTTCATCAACTTCTCCCCTTTTGATCTACGCACGCAATCTCCACCATTGGATGCTGCCATCCAACGACCATGCTCCTCCCCACAACCTTTGAAGCAGTTTTACCAAATAACGCAGGATTTCATAACGGTTGTGTTTTTTTTGTAGGTTCAAATGAATTTCAAATATTTTGAAAGAAATGATAAAGCTGAGGATGATGATCCTCTAGGCTTTGTTTATTTAATAAATATCCATCCATAGGGTTCACCTCCACATTTCATCGATGCTTCATGGGAATTGATGCAATATGAACCCTTTGCAGAAACTGCAAATCAACAAGACACAGTGAATTAAATAAAAGCTAAAGAGTATTAGTGCTAAATATTAAAATAGCAGAAATGAAGGATTGAAGACATTTTTCACATTTTTGGAGGATTATGGCTAAGATCGAAAATCAAAAGCCTAATCCTCTGAATTAAAACACAATTAAAGACAAATCAAAATATTTATCAGTCATAGGATGCCTCCGCTAACACATAAGGGGAAAATTGATTCCTCTCAGCTACCTAATGCCACCTGTAGCCTCAAATAATTCAACAGAGGCCGAGTTATGATTATAAAAGAAGATATTTTCCTTAGCACAGTCGAATAGTTAATTCTTCCAAAGTAAATTAATGCAAAAATATCCGCAGAGTTATTACAACATGAAACAGAGCCTTAAAGTCAACAAAATCTCCCACCGAGCTTAAATCTTTAATGTAAAATGATTAATACAGATAGAACAACTGTAAAATTCTCCATCGATCCCATCAAAGGCTGAGAAGTATTGAAGTCGGTATTAATTGACCTTGGAGATCTTTTACCAGATCCCACCTCCTCATTTATTCTATAAATTCTTCTGTAGAAGATGAGAAAATGTTGGTTGCTGAAATTTGAAATATACTTCTACTTGAATTTTCTACTTGTAAATAGTTTTCAAAGGCTTTTGAAGCTCTGCTTGTGATATAATAGTTAGGTTGAGTAGTGAATATTATTATTGAACTGAAACATTGAACTTAAAGCTATAATTGGTTTGAAGCATCAATACAAGTTGATTTATGGGATCCTGGTCTATGTCAACGGCGATGTTATTTCTTATTGTAAATCGTTATTTTATTTATGTTTTCACTTTTTCCATTTTCTCTAGTAAAGAACAGTAAGCATAGAGTTAGGATTTACTATATATCATTACACTTCTCAGACTGATAAGCTTTATCTAAATTCTTTCTTCCAAATTGTGTTGTTTGGGAATGATTTAATTTAGTTTGAGCAGTTAGGAATGTTGGCGTTTCCTCATCCTACTGTCTAAGCTAAATATTGCTCTTAAATGTTATTTTCAGTTTATGTTAAGTAGTGATGAACTAAGGAAGTTATGGTGAGCTCTGTCCTTTAGTTTTGTCCCCAAAAAATATCTGAAAGTTTCCCTAAGAATGTGTTGAAAGCAAACTAGGTTCAAAGTCCTTACCTAATCTTAGACTATTCTTCGTTATCATATGTATTTCCCTTTGTGTTTAAAATGTTTTTCTATTAAAAGTGCATCAAAATATGGCTAGTTTCAAATTACTTACTAGATCTTAGATTGCTTTCATGTCTTTCTTAAGTGCATGTCAAAAGCAGGATAGTTTCAAAGTACTTACATGATCTTAGGTTGCTCTTTGTTCTTCATTTATTTAAATTCCCCTTCTTGTTGTATCATTTCATTCCATAAAATCAACTTTAAAGAGATCCTTATACATAGATGACTTGCCCCATGGACCACTCTTGAACCTTGTTGTTTCAATTAAACCCTACTACGAATCCATGGCCTAATAGATTAAAAATAAGTGTTATATCTATATTTTTGGCCAAAGCTTGTTCTGATTGCTTGCAACTTCACACCTTTGAAACTCTTTCCATTTAGAACTTTTCACTGAAATAATAATCATGCTCAACCATCCAAAACAAACAAAAACCCTCGGACTTCATAACTAGCCTAATATCATTACCCAAAACCTTTTAAAGATAAATCCATCTTTGCACTTATTGGAGATATCCCTCTCCGGATTTAGGAGGGCTAGATCCTAGAATCCCAAAGTGGTTGAAACAGTGTTCTCCTTGCAGTTGGACTTTGCCAATGTTGCTAATTACAGGGAGCTAACGGGTTACGTTAAGGGTATTGTCAAGGTTAAAGGTTAAGGGTAAAGTCAAGGTTAAGGTAAAGTTAAGGTTAAGGTTAGGTTAAGGTTATGGTTAGGTTAAGGCTAAGATTAGGTTAAGGTGAAGGTTAAGGTTAAAGTTAAGGTTAATGTTAAGGTTTTGGTCAAGTTTAGGGTTAGTTTAAGTTTAATGTAAAGGGTTTGGTCAGGATTAGGGTTAGGTTATAGTTAAGGTTAAGGGTAAGGTTATAGTCAGGTTAGTGTTAAGGTTAGCTTAAGGTTAAGATAAGGTTAAGGTTAAGGGTTTTGTCAAGGTTAGGGTTAGTAATAGTGAAGGCTAAGGTTAAGGTTAGGTTAAGTTAAGTTTAAGGTCAAGGTTAAGGGTAAGGTTAAGTTTAGGTTAAGGTTAAGATTAGTTTAAGGGAAAAAATAAGGTTAAGGTTAAGTTGAGGGTAAAGTTAAGGTTAAGGTTAGGGGAAGCTTAAGGTTAAATTTAAGGTTAATGTTAAGGGTTTTGTGAAGGTTAGGGTTAGTTTATATTTAAGGTTAACGTTAAGGTTAAGGTGAAGGTTAAGGGTAAGGTTAAGGTTATGGTTATGGGTTAGTCAGTTTAAGGTTAAGGTTAAGGATTTTGTCAAGGCTAGCGCTAGGTTAAGGTTAAGGGTAAATTTAAGGTTAAGGTTATGTTAAGCTTAAGGTTAAGGTTAGGGTAAAGTTAGTGTAAGGATAAGGGTTAAGGTTAACTTAAGCTTAACATTAACTGTAACCTTAACCTTAACCTTAACCTTAACCTGACTAAACATGTAACCTTTACCTAACCTCAACCTTAACCTAAACTTAACCTTAACCTTCCCATAACCATAACCTTAACCTTAACCTTGACCTTACTCTTACCCTCAACCTTAACCCTACCCCATTAACTTTAACCTTAACCTTAAGCTTAACCTTAAGCTTAACCATCGCATAACATTAACCTTAACCTTACTTTAACCTTAACCTTAACCTTAACCTAACCTTAACCTTAACCTTGGCCTTAAACTTAACCTTCACCCTTAACCTTCCCTTAACCTTAACCTTTACCTAACCTTAACCTTAACCTAAACTTGTCCTTAACTATAACCTAACCCTAACCTTGGTAAGGTCAAGGTTAATGTTAAGGTTATGGTTATGGGAAGGTTAAGGTTAAAGTTATGGATAATGTTAAGGTTAAGGTTAAGGGTCTAGTTCAGGTTAGGATTAGGTTATAGTTAAGGTCAAGGTTAAGGTTAGGTTATGTTCAATGTTAAGGTTATGGGTTTAGTAAGGTTAAGTTTAAGGATAAAGGTAAATTCAACGTGAAGGTTAGGTTAAGGTTAAGGTTAGGGTTAAGGTTTAGGTTAAGGTTAAGGTTAGGGTTAGGGGAAGCTTAAGGTTAAGGTCAACCTAACCTAACCTAAACCTAAACCTAACCTTTAACCTTAACCTTAACCTAACCCTAACCTTAACTTTACCCTTAACCTAACCTTAACCTTAACCTTAACCTAACCCTAACCTTAACTTTACCCTTAACACTAACCTTAACCTTAACAGTAACCTAATATTACCTTAAAGTTAACTTTAACCTTATCTTAACCTTAACCTAACCTTAACCTTGACTTTACCTTTAACATAACCTTAACCTTAACCTTAAACTTAACCTTAACCTTACCTTAACCTTAACCTTAACCTTGACCTTAAATATAACCTAACCCTAACCTTGACCAAGACCTTAACCTTAACCGTAATCTGAACCTTTACCCTCACCTTACCCTAACCTTATCTTAACCTTAACCTAACCTTAACCTTAACTTTACCCTTAACGTAACCTTAACCTTATCCTTACTTTAACCTTGCTTTAACCTTAACCTTAACTTTACCCTTAACCTAAGCTTAAGAGTTTAGTCAGGTTAAGGTTAGGTTAAGGTTAAGGTTAATGTTAAGGGTTTGGTAAATTTTAGGTTAAGTTTAATGTTAAAGTTAAGGGTTTGGTCAAGGTTAAAGTTAGGTTATAGTTAAGGTTAAGGTAAAATTCAAGGTTAACCTTAAAGTAACCTTCCCCTAATCTTAATCCTAACCTTAGGAAAATTTAAGGTTAGTTTAAGGTAAAGTCAAGGTTAAGGTTAGGTTAAGGGTAAAGTTAAGGTTAAGTTTTTGTCAGGCTAAGGTTATGGTTAAGGTTAAGGTTAAGGTTAACCTTACCCTTACCTTAAATTTACCCTTAACCTTAACACTAACATTAACCTTAAACTAAACCTAACCATAACTTTACCCTTAACCTAAACGTAACCTTGACTTTACACTTAACGCAACCGTAACATTAACCAAACTCTTAACCTTAACCTTAACCTTAACCATAGCCTTATCTTAACCTCAACCTTTCCAAACCCTTAGGGATAGGTTAAGGTCAAGGTTAAGTTTAGGGTTAAGGTTAAGGTTAGGTTAAGTTTAAATTAAGGTTTGGTCAAGGTTCGGGTTAGGTTAAGGTCAAGGTTAAGGTTCGGTTAAGGTAATGGTTAAGGTTAAATTTAGGTTATAGTTAACGTTAAGGGTAAAGTCAAGGTTAAGGTTAAGGGTGAGGTTAAGGTTAGGTTAAGGTTAAGAATATTGTTAAGGTTAGGTTAAGGGTAAAGTCAAGGTTAAGGTTAGGTTAAGGTTAATGTTAAGGTTAAGGTTAGGTTAAGGTTAAGTTCAAGTTAAGGTTAAGGTTAAGGTTTGGTCAAGGTTAAGGTTACGAGTTTAGTTATGTTAAGGTTAAGGTTATTGTTAAAGTTAAATTCAAGGTTAAGGGTTTGGCTAATGTTAAGGTTAAGGTTAGGTTAAGTTAAGGTTAAGGCTAGGTTAAGGGTAAAGTTAAGGCTAAGGTTAGGGTTAAGGTTAGGGGAAGGTTAAGGTTAGTTTAAGGTTAATGTCAAGGATAAGGTCAGGTTAAGGTGAGGGTTAGGTTATAGTTAAGGTTAAGGTTAAGGTAAAGGTAAAGGTTAAGGTTAATTTAAGGTTAGGGTTAAGGTTAGGTTATGGGTTTAGTAAGGTTATGGTTAAGGTT
This sequence comes from Pinus albicaulis, assembly GCA_034641835.2. Lineage (NCBI taxonomy): Eukaryota > Viridiplantae > Streptophyta > Pinopsida > Pinales > Pinaceae > Pinus > Pinus albicaulis. The sequence goes on from CM076580.1 coordinate 833,005,602, forward strand.
AAGGTGAAGGTTAAGGCTAAGGTTAAGGTCAAGGCCAAGGTTAAGGTTAAGTTAGGTTAAGGGTAAGGTTAAAGTTAGGTTAAGGTTAAGGTTAAGGTTAGGTCTACATTAACCATAACCTTAACCTTATCCTAACCTTAACCTTAACCTTACCGTTAACCTTATCTTAACCTTAACCTAACCTTAACCTTACTAAACCCGTAACCTTAACCTTAAATTTACCCTTAACCTTGACCTTACCCTTAGCCTTCACTATAACCTAACCTTTACCTTAACCTATAACTTTACCCTTAACCTAACCGTAACCTTAACCTTAACCATAAAATTAACCTTAACCTTGAACTTAACCTTAATGTTAACCTTAACTTAACTATAACCTTAACCTTAACCTTAACCTTAACTTTGACTTTACCCTTAACTTAACCTTAACCTAACCTTAACCTTAACCTTAACCCTAGCCTTACCCTTAACCTTCACCTTTATCTTAACCCTAACCTTAACCTTAACCTTAACCTTAACCTAACCATAACCTTAAGCTTAACCTTATCATAACCCTAACCTTAAATTTACCCTTAACCTAACCTTAACCCTAATCTTAAGCTTAATTTTACCTTTAACCTTGACCTTACCCTTAACCTTCACTATAACCTATCCTTAACCTTAAGGTTAGGGTAAAGTTAAAGTTAAGGTTAAGGTTAGGTTAAGGTTATGGTTAAGGTAAGGTTAAGGGTAAAGTTAAGATTAAGGTTAGGTTAAGATTAAGGGTAAGGTTAAGTTCAAGGTTAAGGTTAAGCTTAAGGGTAAGGTTAGGGTAAAGGTTAGGGTAAGGTAAAGGTTATGTTAAGGTTACAGTTATAGTGAAGGTTAAGGTTAAGACCCGTAACCTTAACCTAACCATGACCTTAACCTTCACTATAACCTAACCTTAACCTTGACCTTAACCTATACCATAACTGTAAACTTAACCAAACCCTTAACCTTAACCTTAACATACACCTTTACGCTAACCTTAACCTTAACCTTAAGCTTGACTTTACCTTTAACATAACCTTAACCTTGACCTTAACTATAACCTAACCCTAACCTTGACCAAACCCTCAACCTTAACCTTAACCTAACCTTAACCTTGACCTTAACTTTAACCTTCTCTTACCCTTAACCTAACCTTAAACTTAACTATAACCTAACCCTAACCTTAACCTTAACTTAACGTTAACATTTACCTTAACTATAACCTAACCCTAACCTTGACCAAACCCTTAACATTAACCTTAACCTTCACATTAACTATAACCTAACCCTAACCTTGACCAAAACTTAACCTTAACCTTAACTTTACCTTTAATCTAATATTAACCTTAACCTTAACCTTAACCTAACACTAACCTTGACCAAACTCTTAACCTTAACCTTACCCATAACCTTGACCTTAACCTAACCTTAATCTTAACTATAACCTAACCCTAAACTTACCCTAACGATAATTGTAACCTTAACCTTAACCTTAACCTTAACCTTTATGCTAACCTCAAACATAACCTTACCCTTAACCTTATATTAACCTTATCTTAACCTTAACCTTAACCTAACCTTAACCTTGACCTAATCTTAACCTTGAATTTAAATGTAACCTTATATTACCCTTAACCTAACCTTAACCACAACTATAACCTTAACCTTAAGGTTATGGTTAAAGTAAGGTTAAGATAAGGTTAAGGGTAAGCTTAAGGTTAAGGTTAGTTTAAGGTTATGGTTAAGGTAAGGTTAAGGGTAGAGTTAAAGTTAAGGTTAGGTTAAGGTTAAGATAAGGTTAAGGGTAAGGTTAAGGTCAAGGTCAACCTTAAGTTTAAGGTTAAGGTTAAGTTTAAGATAAGGTTAAGTTTATGTTAAGGTTAACTATAACCTAACCCTCACCTTGACCAAACCCTTAACATTAACCTTAACCTTATCCTTAACTTTGACTTTACCTTAGCCTAGCCTTATCCTAACCCTACCCTAACCATAACCTTCACTTAACCTTAACCTAACCTTAACCTTGACCTTAACCTTAACCTAACCTTAACCTTGACCTTAACTATAACCTAACCCTAACCTTGACAAAACCGTTAACCTTAACCTAACCTTGACCTTAATTATAACCTTAAACTTAACCTTAACTTTACCCTTAACCTTAACCTTAAGTTCAACATTAACCTTCCCCTAACCTTAACCTTAACTATAAATTAACCATAACCAAACCCTTGACGTTAACCTTAAACTAACTAAACCCGTAATCTTAACCTTAATATTACCCTTAACATTCACCCTTAACCTTACCTTTTCCTTAACCTTAACCTTAACCTTACCCTTAACCTCCACCCTTAAACTTAACCTAACCTTAACCTTACCTTAACCTTTACCCAACCTTAAGCTTATCCTTAACCTTAACCTTAAAATTAACCTAACCTTAACCTTGACCTTAACTATAACATAACCCTAACCTTGACCAAACCCATAACCTTAACCTTAACCTGACTAAACCTCTAACCTTAACCTTAACCTTTACCCTTAACCTTACTCTTAACCTTAACCTTAACCTGAGGTTAATATTATGGTTAAGCATAAGTTAAGGTTCACGTTAATCTTATAGGTTTAGTCAGGTTAAGGTTAAGGTTAAGATTAAGGGTTTAGTTAAGGTTAAAGTTAGGTTAAGGTTAGGTTTAATGTTAAGGGTTTGGTCAAGGGTATGGTTAAGGTTAAGGGTAAGGGTAAGATAAGGTTAAGGTTAAGGTTAGGTTAAGGGTAAATTCAAGGTTAAGGTTAGGTTAAGGTTCAAGTTAATGGTTTAGTCAGGTTCAGGTTAGGTTAAGATTAAGGTTAATGTTAAGGGTAAAGTCAAGGTTAATGTTAAGGTTAAGGTTAGGTTAAGGGTAAAGTTAAGGTTAAGGTTTGGCAAGGGTTAGGATTAGGTTATAGTTAAGGTTAAGATAAGTTTAAGATTAAGGTTAAGATTAAGATAGGGTTAAGTTTAAGTTTAAGGTTAAGGTTCAGTTAAGGTTAGGGTTATGTTATAATTAAAGTTAAGGTTAATGTCGAGGTTAAGGGTAACGTTAAGGTTAGGTTAAGGTTAAGATTAGGTTAAGGGTAAAGTTAAGGTTGTGGTTAGGGTAAGGTTAGGGTTAATGTTAGGGGAATGTTAAGGTTAAGGGTAGGTTAAGGGTAAGGGTTTGTTCAAGGTTAGGGTTAGGTTATAGTTAAGGTCAGGGTTATAGTTATAGTTAAGGTCTGGTTATAGTTATAGTTAAGGTTAAGGTTAGGTTAAGGTTAAGGTTAAGGTTAGGGGTTTAGTCAGGTTAAAATTAAGGTTAAGGTTCGGTTAATGTTAAGGTTAGGTTAAGGGTAACCTTAACCTTAACCCTCACTATAACCTAACCTTAACTATAACCTAACCCTAACCTTAAAAAAACCTTAACCTTAACCTTAACTTAACCGTAACCTTAACCTTAACCTTACCTTTAAGCTTAACCTTAACCTTAACCTTAACCTAACCTTATCCTTGACCTTAACTATAACCTAACCCTAACTTTTACCAAACCTTAACCTTTACCGTCCATAACCTTAACCTTAACTTTACCCTTAACCTTAACCTTAACCTGACCCTTACCTAACTATAACCTTGTCCTTAACCTTAACCTTGACCTTAACTATAAGGTAACCTTAACCCTAACCTTAACCTTAACTTTACCCTTAGCCTAATATCAACCTTACCATTAACCTCAACCTTAACCTGAGGTTAAGATTATGGTTAAGATTAAGGTTAAGGATAAGTTAAGGTGAAGGGTAAGGTTAAGGTTACGGTTAAGGTTAAATTTAAGGGTTTGGTCAAGGTTAGGGTTAGGTTATAGTTAAGGTCAGGTTTAAGGTTAGGTTATACTTAAGGGTAAGGTTAAGGATAAGGTTAATGTTGAGGGTAAACATAAGGTTAAGGTTAATGTTAAGGTTAAGGTGAAGGTGAAGGTGAAGGCAAATCTTAAAGTGAAATAAATGTTAAGATAAGGACTAGGGGAAGGTTAAGATAATGTTAATGGTAAGGTTAAGGTTAAGGGTTTGGTCAAAGTTAGGGTTAGGTTATAATGAAGTTTAAGGTTAAGGTTAAGAGTAACGTTAAGGTTAAGGTTAGGTTAAGGTTAAGCTTATAGTTAAGGTCAAGGTAAGATAAGGTTAAGGGTAAAGTCAAGCTTACAGGTTTAGTTAGGTTAAGGTTAAGGTTAAGATTAGGTTAAGGGTAAGCTTAAGGTTAGGTTAAGGTTAAGGTTAAGGATAAGGGTAAGGTTAGGGTTAGGTTATAGTTAAGGTGAAGTTTAAGGTTAAGGGTAAGGAAACCCTTAACCTTAACCTTATCGTGAACCTTTATAGTAACCTTAGACTAACCTTACCTTTAACTTTAACCTTAACTATAACCTAATCCTAACCTTGACCAAAACCTTAACCTTAACCTTAACCTGACTAAACTCGTAACCTTAACCTTAACCTTTCCCTTAACTTTAACCTTACTGCCTTATCCTTAACCTGACTAAACCCGTAACCTTAACCTTAACCTTAACCTAATGTTAACCTTAAATTTACCCTTAACCTAACCTTAATCTTAACCTTACCCTTACCTAACCTTAACCTTAACCTAACCTTAGCCTTAACTTTACCCTTAACCTTAACATTAACCTTAAAGTTAACATTTATCTAACCTTAACCTTAACCTTAACCTTAACCATATCCTAAACCTTTACCCTAACCTTACCCTTAACCTTAGCCTTGACCAAACCCTTAACCTTAAACTTGACCTAACCTTAACCTTGACCTTAACTATAACCTAACCCTAACCTTGACCAAACCCTTAACATTAACCTTAACCTTAAACTTACCCTAACCTTAACCTTAACTTTACCCTTAACCTAACCTTAAATTTACCCTTAACTTTAACCCCAGCCTTAACCTTGACTTTACCCTTAACATAACCTTAAGGTTAATTTTAAGTTAGGTTAAGGTAAGGTTAAGGCTATGGTTAGGTCGAGATTAAGGTTAAGTTTAAGGTTAAGGACAAGTTAAGGTTAAGGATAAGATAAGGTTAAGGTTAAGGTCTTGGTTAAAGTGATGGTTAGGTTATTGATCCAGATTTATGTAAGAATGCAATAGAATAAACATATAACCATAAATAAAAAGATGTAGCCGAAATAACACTTCATTTCATTAATATCAAAGAGCTGAAATTTTCTTATAGACGGAATGGAAATAAAATAGCTAAGGTGTTGGTAGCTATCTTTGAGAAGAGATTTGGTGGCTACAGGCCTCTGAACTAAGTTACAATGAGGATCAAGGGCATGTTTATTATTTTCAAACAATGGAAAACCCTAAACATCAAAAACCATAACTCTAGGAGATGGAGCACCAAAACTATGGGCCCTGTTTGCGTAAATTGGTGTTTCAACTTCCTAGGGACGTAACTTTGGCATAGGATATACTTTTGATGTGAACCATACCTTGTTAGAAAGATCTATCCGAGGACTAAAAATTTGGAGTGACCAAAATCGGTCATCCAAAAAAATGTCTTTTAGGGCCTCAAAACGGCTCCAGAAGTTCAGGACCCGAAAAACTACTAAAAGTAGTAAGTTGTTCCAAAACTAAAAAACTGAAAGAGACAATGGTTGGGCCCCAAGTGGAATAGGCGGGTGACCACCAATATCCACCTGGATCATTCCTCCTCCCTTAGGAAGCAATGGTCCCCATTGCATTAAGTTCCTCCATGAGATGAGGAAACTTCTTCTGAACTTGGTCCTTGGTGAACCACTTTCCTTGGTGCAGGAGTTGGCCAGCTTTGAAAGATCGATACAATTGGATATTTTGTTGGTCATTTTTCTTGATTTTCATGTCCATGATACAATATGTGGTGGCCTATTCCGTGCAGTCTAGGTTTAAATCTGTTGGTGTAGAGGTGTCCAGAAGAGGTGGGAATTAGGGTTGAAGGCGATCCACATTGAATGTTGGGTGCAAACCAAGGAATGGTAGAATACTGAGCTTGAAGGCATTTTTCCCTACAACCTTAGTGATGGTTTACGACCCGTATCGGAGTGGTTGAAGCTTATGGTGAGGTCCAGTGAGGCGCTCCTTCTACAAATGTAGCCACACTTTGTAGCCCACCTGGAAGTTGTGTGGCACCTGATGTTGATTATGGCGTCACTTGTACTTAGCATTGGCTCTTTCCAATATGTCATGAACCTGTTGGTGGATGTGCTGAATGCAATCGATGAAGCTATTTGATTTGTCAAATTCAAACTATACATGAGTCGAATCAACCTGAGTAGCCACAACCAGCATCGCTACGTCAATGGGACCCATGTTGCTCTCAGTTTTCCCAAAAAACGTCGTTTAGGGCCTCAAAATGGCTCCGGAAGTTCAGGACACGAAAAAATGCTAAAAATAGTAACTTGTGCCAAAAATGAAAAAATGAAAGAGACAATGGCGGGGCCCCAAGTGGAATAGGTAGGTGACCACCAATATCCACCTCGATCAGTTATAGTTAAGGTTAAGAGTTTGGTCAAGGTTAGCGTTAGGTTATAGTTAAGGTCAAGGTTAAGGTTAGGTTAAGGTTAAGGTTAAGGTTAAGGTTAAGGTCAAGGTTAGGTTAACGTTAAGGTTAAGGTCAAGGTTAAGGTTATGGGAAGGTTAAGGTTAAGGTTAAGGTTAGGGTTAGATTAAGGGTAAGGTTATGGTTAAGGTTATGGTCAAGGTCAAGGTTAACATTAAACTAACCTTAACCTTACCTTAACCTTTACATAAACTTAACCTTAACCTTAACCATAACCTTAATCTTAACCTTAATCTTAACTTTAACCTAACCTTAACCTTGACCTTAACTATAACTTAACCCTAAACTTGACCAAACCCTTAACCTTAACCTAACTTAACCTAAACCTAAACCTTACCTTAACCTTAACCTTACCTTTACCCTAGCATTTACCTTAACCTTCCCATAACCATAACCTTAACCTTGTCTTTACCCTTAACGTAACCTTAACATTAACCTCCCGCGACCAAACCCTTAACCTTAACCTGACTAAACCCTTAAGGTTAGGTTAAAGCTAAAGTTAAGTTTAAGGTTAAGGTTAAGGTTAGGTTAATGTTATGGTTAAGGTTACGGTTAGGTCAAGGTTAAGGTTAAGGGTTTGGTCAAGGTTAAGAGTAAATTTGACGTCAAGGTTAGGGTAAGGTTAAGGTTAGGTTAAGGGTAAAGTCAACGTTAAGGTTAAGGTGAAGGTTCAGGGTAAGGTTAAGGTTAAGGTTAAGGTTAGGTTAAGAGAAAATTCAAGGTTAAGGTTAGGTTAAGGGTAAGGTTATGGTAAACTTAAAGTTAAGGTTATGGTTAAGGTTAGGTTAAGGGTAAAGTTAAGGTTAAGGTAAGGTTAAGGTTAAGGTTACGGTTACAGGTGTTGGGTGTGGAGCCTGATTTTCATCCTGATTCAGAGATCCTTGTTTTAGCTGGATGTATACCCCACGAAAACTGTACACCCTTGCAGCGGGGGGGTGCGGGGGTGACTTGTCCCCCCTGCGGGGTCTGGGAGGGCTGTTAGTATGAATCCTTTGTCAAAGTGTACGAAAAAAGACCACTTTAGCTACGCATAAATAATAGCCCTAACATCAAATATGGCTACCAATATCTTCAGATTTGCAGTTAGTTGATCAAGACAAGAGCTGCAAAAACTAGATCTATGCATAGAAAGACATTAAGCAGTAAAAAGAAGGTTTTGCTCCATATATCCAATAAACAAGACAAGAACAATTTTTGAAAGAATTTTTTGTATTAAGGGCACCTGGGAGGAAAACAAGAAGATGTTTCCAATTCTCCTCAATGGGATGGGTTCTTAGATGTCCTTAGCACTTCAGATCTAGCATTTCTCTCTCCTATTGGTGTAGAAAACCCAAACAAAGATAGAACTCAAAGGGAGCTCACACAGTAAATAATGGAAAATATGACAATGATAATGGCTCAAAGTCAGACCAAGAGTTTAGATCCAGAGTGATCTAATAGGCAACAAAATATGAAGAATGGTAGGGAAAACCCTCCTATTTATAACAAAATATTGGGTCATTCTAGATCTTGGTGCATGATTAAAATAATGTTAACCAAATCTAGATCCACCTTTTATGGAATATTTTATTATGTTTGTTGGAGGGAAAAGGTATTTGACTTGGGTCAAATCCCTTTATTTGTAAATAATAAATAAATAAATGATTTATTTATCATTTTAAGGAAGTGGTTGAATGATAATCAAATAAATAATGATTTATTTAATTATTTGTGGGTGATTTAGTCATATTTAACAAGGAATGTTATTTAAATAAGATTTAAATAATTATTTCTAGAAAATAATAAGATAAATAGAGATTTATCTAATTAATTTCTTTGTTTTGGGTTAAACATGATGAGGAATAATAATTAAATTATTTTTTAATTAATTATTCCATGAGGAAAATCAAACAAATATAGATTTTTTTAATATTTCTTTTTGGGGTTTCCTGTTTAGACCATAAACAACCTAATAAATGTGGTTTATTAAGTTATTTGACATAGTGAGAGCAATTTTACTTAGGGTAAAATTGGTCTTACATGGTGTACTTGGGTCCATCTAATGATAGAGGTTAGATGACCAAAAAATGGTGTAATAGATTGCCCCCCAGCGTGCAAGTGTGAGGAGCAAATCGTATGACCGAAGTACGTTGTAAGAACTCAATCACCAGACATCAAAAGGGAAGTCAAAGAGAGAAATGTAAGGTAGAATAATGTGCTGAAGAACTAGAACCTAAGGAGACGAGACTTGTAGGTGCAACAAGTCTCTTTTTATGAGAGGGTACTTGTGCTAAAGGCAGCGGGGGAGGCATACCTATGCCCGCCGAGACAAAGTACAAAAGAATAGTGTGTCCAGTAAACAAGGGACCGAACCATAAAGTACAACCGGCATAAACATAAGCCAGATAAAAATACAATGAGGAATCCCACATACATGCTGTGCCTGGGATAACAGCCAGGACTTATACAATAATATCTGAGTACATGAGATACAAATACAACCTAAATGCCCCCTATAAGTGGGGAAGGGCTCACAAAATCTGACTGATACATGCAAATCAAAGAGGCGCTGCAAGCGGCTAAGGCCGACATCATCAAATATATGGAGCTGCATCGAGGGCTGCAATGAAGAGGTCATTCGGGCATGTGGGGGGCTACCTGCAGGGCCACCCCCTCATGAGGGCTGAGACATCTCACACACACCCGAGAATCACCAAGAGCTGCTGCTGCATCACTGAACCATAAAGTATACATATCTCGATCATGTTGAAAGGAGCTGGAATGGAGAAACGATCAAGTCAAAGGGAAATGAGAGAGCCCTTTGCCTGATCCGAGGCACTGAACAAGAAGGGAAGTTGGAACCAAGGTATATCGCCCTCTAGACCTGTCTTCTGGAATGATGGAGCTGATGTTGACAGAAGGAGGTCCGCCATAGGTGAGGTAATGAGAGATCCTCAACTAAGGCACGAGAGAAAATAGTAGAGCGACTGACAGACTAATACCCATGATGATGATGAAATGGAGGGGACTGAGTAGCGAATGGACGACTTCCCTTGTTAGAGCATAAAGGGCATGAATGACATGGCAGCGACTGACACGCATGAGGGATAGGGGACAGTGGGACTGAAGGCCATAATGTGCGACACAAGAGAGGGATCAAGCAATGAAGGATGGAGGACTATAGCGGGGTACAAAGGGACTCAGGATAGACTCCATGAATGCGATGAAGACTCAACTTGGATGCTCTAAACAAGGGCGACTCGATGGTGCTGCCACACAATAAAGGTTCAATGGGGGACCATGAAAACATGAGTACAAGATGGTAACTCACGACGAACATCAACACGAGCATGGATAAGTATGGAGGCCAAATGGTGCCCCTAGTATGAGTGTTTCAAGTGAAGAAATTTGATTTTGAGGAGGGTTATGGTTGAGGGGCATAGGTGCCCCCAAGCATGGTGTGTTCATGCCAAAATTTATTTAGAAAAAGGGGAATCTAAACACATTTTAATGATGTGGTGTGCCATTTTTTTTTCGTTATGGTTATGCTGTTTGAGAAAGGAAATGGAGGATTACCAATCTCTTTTAGTACTACATATATGAAGCAAATGGACTTTAAGTTTTCGGGTTGGCATACCTGGTGTCACTATCCCAAAGAGAAGATTTGGAGATAATGAACTAATGCTCACCTAGAAAACCCATAGGTTGGTCAACAATAATGTCTAAGAGATTGGGTTGCTGATGGAAGATGAGGGAACGATAAGGGGTATCATCCCTAGAGTGATCTGAAGTGATATGGGACTCTAGAGGTTCTTCTAAATGTGGAATAATAATGGTACTAAAGTCAACACAACTAGATACACTAGGAGAGTTGTGGAGAATTGCTTCTCTTGGTCTCTCAAATGTGGGTGCCCCCTTACCCAAACATTGGGTTTCAATGTAATGGCCACAAGGTGTATGTGGTGTGAACGCATGGGTTCGATCTAAGGGGGAATAGATAAAGTCAGGGGTGGGGATTTTTTCCATAATGTCATCATTGTGATAGAAGATGGGGTGACTGGTGGAAGAAATACCACCTGACGTGGCGAAGAAACCTGAATCATCATCATGAGAAGAGAGGTTCACATGCGTCTCGTCACAAGGGGTGACAGAAGAGTAAGTAGATAAAGGATCTACCGATGTTGAGCCCAAGGTGATCGCTGAAGTAAGGTCAAGTGAAACAACAGGGGAGGGTTCAGAGGGAATGTTCCCCGAGGGTCTCATGGATGATGATAGGTAGAAAATGCTGGAGTAAGGCTTCTTCATCTCGACATCAGGAGAGGGGATTTCAATGGGAGCATTCATGTCTGGTAGTTTTTCCAAAGAAAAATGCGCAAATATGGGAGAGGTGAACTCATTGCGCTTGGCCTCGAATTGGCGGACTGCGGCTAGAGAGGTGAGGAAGTCCGCGAGGCGGGTACAAAGGTGGTTGTAATGGCCATGGAGGTCACACAAAGCACAGGGGTGGTTGGTGTGAATAGTTTGGGGGTTCGTGGCCACGGTCGCGAAAGGAACAGAGGCTTCTGGGACTGGGGACTCAGGGAACACGACATTAACCATGGACTTGAGATGAAGCAATTCAGGATAGGTATGGGTGGCGTGACCGACAATATCACACAAAGCACACTGGATGGTATGCTTTGGAGGCCGAGGAGGGGCAAGGTTTGCCGTGGCAGCCTTGTCCTGTGATGCCCCCTTGCGAGCTTTTCCCTTCTTACCCGAAGCAGTCGCAATAGGAGGTGGTTCCTGTTGAGGTGACTGAGGCACTGTTGCGGCGGGAGAAGTCCTGGGGACCGATTGAACCGGGGTCAAAGAAAGATAAGATTTTGGTTGACCAGGCAAGGTTGGGGCTAGAGGATCAAGGTACCAGATGGGAATCCCAAGGGTCAGGTTAGGAAGAGAGAGGGTGGCCATGACATGTACCGTGTACAATCCTGGTGGGGGAGCTAGGAATGGTATCTGACCAGAGGGGTAATGGCCAGGTGGGACGGCTCCTAAAGGGCTAAGGCTTGGAGGAACCATTCTAGGAGGGTAAAGAGGCTCATCAATACCAGCTGTAGGTGAAGGGCTAGAAGCAGGTTGCAGAGAGCGCGGTTGCTGACTAGCCGAAGTAGGTTGCTTGAGAGAAGCCCGAGACGATTACATCATGCAAACATCCGATGAGCTGGGGTCAGAGACAGGAGGAGGAGGAAGACCAGGGAAGGTGCCAAGCAAAGAGGAGTCTTTGTAGACGTCGGGAGAGACACTAGTCAAAGAATCAACAGTTTTCTTATTTGCTACAGAAGAGATGGTCGTCTCAGGGGAGGTCTGAGATTTTGGCTCGTGATACGTCAACTGGTCAATGGTGACTATCTTTCCATTGTGAGGAAAAGACATCTTGCGAAAAACCGAGGATGGGACAGCAGACATGGCATAGGTGTAGCTTTGCCCCAAGAGAATTTTGTAATCAAGAGGGGCGTCGATGACTTCTATGTCAACGCAAACAGTCTTGCCCGCAAGAGTGATAGGACAATTACAAAATAGGCCAATGGACTGGGAGGCGTGGCCATCCCACGCTCTAAGGGTGATCATGGAAGGGGCCAACTCAGGAGATCCGAGTTGGTTCCAAACCGAAGTGGACATCACACAGGTGGATGCCCCCTCGTCAATTATACACCAAGAAACGTTAGCGTTCCGGATTTTGACTGGGATTTGGAAGGCTACGGAAGCAGGAAGGGGAGGATGTTCTGATTGATAGATGTCAAAAACAATCATTTGGTCATCAGCAGGATCCATAGTGCCCATGGTAGATAGTAGATCTTTCTTTTGGGAAGGGCACGATTGGAGGAGTTCCAATGTGGAAATGGAAACAGGAGACTCTGCCAAATCATCTACTATGCTATATGAATGAGCAGCTCGACGAGGAGAAGAATTTCAGCGTAATGGTCCTTTAGGAATCTTGGTATGAACCTCAACTTTGGGTTGAGGGATATGTAAGGGACCATTGGATGTCGAAAGAGGCTCCGTAGAACCTGAAGAAGTGGACTCAAGGACAGATGGAGCGGGAGGCTTGGGGTACTGACGAGCCCGAGTTTGAAGGTTAAGGTCGACGGTTAGAGGTGGATCAGAGTTCATCATGAGGATTTGGTAATTGGAGGAACCATAAGGGGAAGGTTGAGTGGTCACCTGTCCGTCAGGTGGTTGGGTAGCCCCGAATCCCTGCTGTGCATCCACCTGCTCTTGAGGGGGCGGTGACTACTGTTGCAGGGGTTGAGAAGGCAAGGGAGGAGGAGGTGAAAATGTTGGAGGAGCTGGAGCACCAGGCTGCGGATAAGGATAATGGTTAGGGTGGGAAACATTGAGGTAAGCAGGAGACTGGGTAAAAGGCTGAGGCATGTCGTATCCTGGATATTTGCTACCAGGAGGGGAACAAGTGCGGGAGGTGCTGCCCCCTCCCCCAAGAAAACCATAACCCATGGGAGGTTGGGCATATGGGTGAGAGAGAGCTCTAACGATACTGTCGACGGCATGAGGTGCCCCCGGTGTGTTGACACCACCGGGTCTGGGGAGATCAGGTAGAACGGTATAGACATAACCCATCTGAGCATAGATCAAGTCATATTTTAATCCCAGTTAGAGGGTGGCTTCTTCGGTTTGGGGGAAATGCGATGCGACATCTTTCCCGATAGGAGACAATAGAGATCTAAGGAACTAGTCCATGTAGACACGGTCTTCGAAAGTAGGGGATTGACATAGGCTCTTTCGTCTCTGCCATTCTTGGACATGATCGGATAGGCGGGTCACAGATGATTGACAGAAATAAGTCAAAAGTTTTATACCAGTGTCATAACGAAGGGGAAGCTGGAAGTAAGATAAAAAAGCTCGGGCAAGAGTCGCAAAGGTGGCATGAGAGGAAGGGGCCTGATCAACATACCACTTAGAAGCTATGCCTGTAAGCGTTCGTTGGAATAACCAAAGACGGACAGAGTCATCGGTAATGGAGGTAGAGGAACACCACATGTGGAAAGATCGAACATGATTTGAAGGATCTTCTCCAGCGAGGCCTTCAAACATTGGGATGTCGGAAGGGAGCTTTGTTAGCATAGCAGGCCAACTAGCGTCATGGTGTATAGGGTCGTTAATCAATTGGTACAAATCGAGGAGGCTGAGGTCTGCCATGAAGGGGAGCAAGGGCGCAGCCGAGGTAATTACTATGGCGGTTCCGCTAGTAGCAGTCCCGGCATTAGGGCCGGGATTACCGCTAGCGTTAGGCCCTAGACCAGACGTAGTGAAGGTGACAGGGGGATAACCGGAAGTAAAAGAAGAACCCAATGAACCAGAAGAGGAGTCAGAGTGTGGACTCAGAGGAGGACTAACTCGACGACGACGGGAAGGAGTAGGTCGACCGACCGGAAACTGAGGGTGAAGGCCAAGAAGTCTCCGGGATGTGCACCTTGGGGGCACAATTATGATAACACAAACATGGCACAAGGGGAAGAAGAATGACCAACAAAGGTAGGGAGGTGAAAACCAAGAGATTACAATGTCGAAACAAGGGCAGATAGGTGCAGTGTCAATTGATTTTAAAGTCTTTGCCTGGCGGTGTTAACCAGGCTCTTCTTCACTTAGGGTGAGTGTGTGGTGTGTGTTAATTTTAATTTTTAAACCCTTATCGTTTTGAGAGCAAAAGAAAAAGTGTGCTGCGTAACTGAAAATAATTCTGCAGAAAACAGTAAATAATGCTGAAATAACATAAAATTAACAACGATTAATGCATCGATCTAACCCAAGAAGGCAGGTATCTCAAAACTAATATAACAGAGGGAAAAATCTAGTCAAAACACACTAAAAAGAGGCCAATAGATCTAAGGTCAGGAGGGACAGGGATCTTAAGGAGAAATCTGCTAAAAAGTGGTGCAGAACACAGCCAAGAGGTAGAGGCAAGGTGGCTGTAAAAAAGGAGGAAATCAGCTAAAAGTAGAAGGGGCAAGGAGGAGGCCCTAAAGGTGGATCCAAAAAAATCTTCAGGAGTTGATTTTAAAGGGAGAGGAGCTTAATAAAAGGGATCTGAAAAGGAGGTATCAGATCTGGAAAAGGGGCGGCTGAAACTCTGAAAAAACAAACCTGAAACAGATAAAAGCTCTTCCACCAAAAGTGGAGGGTACTGAAGCCCTAGGGGGATATGTTCCCACTTAGATTAGCAAAAAAGATCAGAAATAGGTCGAAACGGGTTGAGACAGAGGCTGGAAGACCCTGACAGAAGCTTCAGAAAAACCCAGAAAAAATTGCAGAAAAACAACAGAAAAATTGGCAGGTCGCAGGTTCTGACCTGTTTTCTGTGCAGGTCACAGAAAATGGGCTGAAAAGTGCGACCTGGAGGTCCAGGTCGTAGTTTATGGGCTGAAAAGTGTGACCTGAAGTTCTAGGTGTCCCGGCAGCAGATTTCCAGAAAATTTGTCATCTCAGTTATGGCTAATGTCTGTCACCTGCGCAATAGGGCCAGAAACACGTGGAAGTTAGAAATTTTAATGTTTTAGGGTTTTATAGGTGAAAAACCACATGAAAAGAGGAAAAAAAAAAACTGAAAAGAAACCCTAGGGTCTGAAGTAGCTGGATATGCAGGAATATGAAAAACGACAGCGGTTGTAATTGAAAACCCGTGTGGAGTCGCCAATTGTTAGTATGAATCCTTTGTCAAAGTGTACGAAAAAAGACCACTTTAGCTACGCATAACTAATATCCCTAACATCAAATATGGCTGCCAATATCTTTAGATTTGCAGTTATTTGATCAAGACAAGAGCTGCAAAAACCAGATCTATGCATAGAAAGACATTAAGCAGTAAAAAGAAGGTTTTTCTCCATATATCCAATAGACAAGACAAGAACAATTTTTGAAAGAAGTTTTTGTATTAAGGGCACCTGGGAGGAAAACAAGAAGATGTTTCCAATTCTCCTCAATGGGATGGGTTCTTGGAAGTCCTCAGCACTTCATATCTAGCATTTCTCTCTCATGTTGGTGTAGAGAACCCAAACAAAGATAGAACTCAAAGGGAGCTCACACAGCAAATAATGGAAAATATGACAATGATAATGGCTCAAAGTCAGACCAAGATTTTAGATCCAGAGTGATCTAATACGCAACAAAAGGTGAAGAATGGTAGGGAAAACCCTCCTATTTATAACAAAATATTGAGTCATTATAGATCTTGGTGCATGATTAAAATAATGTTAACCAAATCTAGATCCACCTTTTATGGAATATTTTATTATATTTGTTGGAGGGAAAAGGTATTTGACTTGGGTCAAATCCCTTTATTTGTAAATAATAAATAAATAAATGATTTATTTATCATTTTAAGGAAGTGGTTGAATGATAATAAAAAAAATAATGATTTATTTAATTATTTGTGGGTGATTTAGTCATATTTAACAAGGAATATCATTTAAATAAGATTTAAATAATTATTCCTAGAAAATAATAAGATAAATAGAGATTTATCTAATTAATTTCTTTGTTTTGGGTTAAACATGATAAGGAATAATAATTAAATTATTGTTTAATTAATTATTCCATGAGGAAAATCAAACAAATATAGATTTGTTTAATATTTCCTTTTGGGGTTTCCTGTTTAGACCATAAACAACCTAATAAATGTGGTTTATTAAGTTATTTGACATAGTGAGAGCAGGTAAAATTGGTCTTACATGGTGTACTTGGGTCCATCTAATGATAGTAGGTTAGATGACCAAGAAATGGTGTAACAAGGGCTGACCTGCCGACTGGGGGGTCTGGGGACCAGTGGTCCCCCAGTGGGAGTTTCGGGGGCAGCGCCCCCGAAGCTAAAAAAAGATGTAAAATTTCCTTGTAAAAGTATATTAATTTCTAGTCAATCTGGGCCATTCATTAGGCAGATGATCTGACGGTAGAAGTTATGTTTAGTTTAGGGTTTTTTTCCCTAGAAGGAAACCCCTCTCTTTGTATGAGGGTATTGTATTGCGGCTGTGTAATATATGTGTATTCTCTGAGCATGAAATAGATAGGGAGACTATGAGAGATAATAGAGGATATTGTAGTGGATCTGTTGTAGGTTTTGTCTATTCATTTTGCTAGATAATAGAAAGGATGGACTGGCTGTTCGGGGTGGACGTAGCCCAAATTGGGTGAACCACATATGTCTGTGTCTCTCTGGTTTTATGTGTTTTTTGTGCTTGTATTTTCCACATATTTTATGTGTTGCATTGCTCCAAAATATATAATTTTCTAACAACTGGTATCAGAGCTGAAGGTATATTTGGTTGATAAACTCGTAAGAAAGAAGGGTTCCTAGTTCGAGTGGGAGCAATGGCAGAAGATGGTAAGTTTAGGGTTGAGAAATTTGACAACCAAAACTTCCTGCTATGGAAGATGCAGATGGAATATTTGTTGGCAATATGATGCAGAGTATTTTTTTTGATGGAAACCCACTTGATAGAGTGTTGTCCTTGAATGGAAACCCACTTGATGAAGATGATGGAAACCTACTTGATGAACTTGTTAAATGATGTAAATCTGATGTATCTGCAGAAAGTACAGAAGGTAATGAAGAAAGGAATTCAATATGTGATAGATCTATGAGGAAAAGAGTATGTCTCAAGGAATACGCGGTTTTGTCTAGGAGAAGTCGCGTATGCACGCGGGTAATAACGTGCCAAGTCGCGTATGGGAAAAAGCGCTCATAAAGTGCAAAACCAGGGGTAACCACCATGGTATTGACCCATTGTATTGGGTAATGATTCGTCTAAATGACCCCGACTAGGAATACCATCGGAAGTAATGTGGTTTTGGCTCATGGTATTGAAAAAGGGTAAACCTATATAAAGAGAAGAAATTCATTGTGCAAATCAGGAGTGTGGGTGCAAGATGTCTGAGCTTGAATGAATACTTCTCTCTGAAGTATATCTGAATGAAAGGGTTATAGTTGAATGATAGATCTGAATGCATGATGTACCAATGATGAAGAAGGGCATCTAGATCTGAAATATACTTGTATTTGCTAGATCTGTGTATGGAATGATTAGATCTGAGATGAGGCGAACATCTGTCTGAAGTAAAGGGTAAAATCTGTGTGATGTGTATGTTTTGAAGAATTGCAATAACCTAAATGTCTGGAGAACCATACGCTAGTTTGCCGCAGAAGAAGCACGTATATACGCGGATTCGCTGAAGATAAAGTGCGTATGCGCAGTGAAATTAGCTCTGTAATATGTACAGAAGTATACGCGGGTTTGTATGGTAGAAGGAGCGTATATACACGGGATCAGTGAAAGGAAAGCACGTATGCAAACTAGGGTTTGCTGAAGCATGGGGTATGAAATGTCTGATCTATTCTGCTGTGTTACTACTATCTGTATTCTACAGTTCTGAGTTATCTGTATCAATTTGGTTGTATGATTGATCTTAAATGTGTGGAGTGGGTCCAGTCTGATAATATGATGAAACGAGGCCTACAAGTTGTACTCTATTTGAGTTGTTGGATCCAAATGTGAAAGGTGATGAAACGTGGTCCATAGAGGTGTCGTAGGTTGTAGCCTTCAAATGTGGGGTCACAGCTCCCTTCCGTGAGGCCGGTGTAAACGAGATCGTGGGTCGTAGCTCCCTCTAGGAGAGGCTCCCTTCCAGGTGAGGCTGGTAAACGAGAGAAGGGGGTCGTAGCTCCCTTCTGTGAGAGGTCACAAACAAGCGTGTGTGGGTGCCCCGTGTGCCGGCAGAGGCCGCGCCAGCGCACATAAGTTGTAAGATGTTTTCTTTATAATAAAATATTGAAGGCTGAGACAATGGCAGTGGTGGTTTTCTCCCGACTTGGGTTTCCACCTAAAATCCCGGTGTTCATGTGTGATGCTTATGTGTGATGGTTTCTTCTGTTATTACTGCACATGCTTACTGTTAACTTAACATCAGATCAATAAATATTACAAAGAACTAAGTTAAGAATAATCTGCATAATTAGATCTCTGTTCATACGCGAGTTTTATGAAGGATATCCGCGTGTATACGCTAGTTGGCTTCAAAAAAGTAGCATATGGGTTTTAGTGAATGTAAAATTGAAAAGTTTGAGTAAGTCTTAAATACTGATTCACCCCCCCCTCTCAGTATTTTTCCCAACAATTGCACGAAAGGTGTCTTTTCTCTCGTGCTTGATCGCTTGAAGGAGATCCATCACAATGGGAAGTCATGAAGGAGTAATGTCTATAAAACCACCTCTATTCAATGGAAGAAATAAGATATTCTGGAAGGTACGAACAAAAGTGTATTTGCAAAGTCTTGGTGCAGAAGTATGGGCAATCGTGGAAGAGGGCTATCAATATCCGACAAGTATTCCTACTGATGCGGCTGAAAGAAAGAAGTATGAAATCAATTCCAAAGCAGTGAATGTCTTATTAGGAAGCATGTCTGAACCAGAATTTTCTAAAGTGATGCAGCTGAATTCAGCAAAAGAAATATGGGACAAAATCATTTTGAACTATGAATGAGATACAAAGGTAAAAAGTGAAAAACTCCAAACTCTCATAATTGAATATGAAAATTTAAGGATGCATAGTGATGAGAGTATTGCCAGTTTCTTTTTACGTCTAGATGATATTGTAAATCGAATGAAAAATTTGGGTGAAACCATGGCCGATACTACTCTAGTTGAAAAAGTCTTAAGATCTTTGACTTCAAAATTTGACTCTAAAGTTTCAGCTATTGAAGAAAGGCAAGATCTACACACTCTTACTGTTGTTCAACTAGATGGTATTATAACTTCATTTGAAATGAGAAAAGAAGCTCCCTCTCAAATCAGAGAAGTTTCCTTTAAGGCATGTGCAAAAGGAAAAGAAAAGGAAGTTGTCAAGGAATCAAGTTACATATCAGAAGAAGAACAAGCAAATTTTGTGAGAAAACTCCAACTAGGAACCGGAAGATTCAAAGGTAAGCTTCCGTTCAAATGTTTTGATTGTGGAAGAGTTGGACATTATGCTAAAAAATGTCCTTATAAAGAAACATCTGCTAAAGGGAAAGAAGTAGCAAGACGGAATAAGAATCGATCTAGCACAAGAAAAAGTTACTATATTAATGAAGACATTGATGGGTTATCTGATAGTGAGGAAGAATGTGAACAAGATATTAAACCGCTCATGGCAAAAGAATCCAGAGAAGAAAAGGATACTTTGTGGATGTCTCCGTTGAAGACAATGATTTTCTTGAAGAAAATAATCAACTCAAAATAAGCCTAGAAGAAAAGAACATAATCATAGAGACTCTTGAAAATCAGCTTGAAGAAAAGGAAAAGCGCATTGAGGAATTAGAGTGTGAAGTAGTAAGTCTAGGAAAGATCATGAGAAAGTAAAGACTCTCAATCTTAGATTTGCTAAAGGTTCAGAAACCTTAGATGATATTATCAAGGTACAACAGTCTCCTCTTATAAAGACAGGTCTTGGATATACCGGAGAATCTTCTCAAAATGCAGCACCAAATTATCTAAAGCAGCTACAGTTGGTTTACTACATTCAGCCACTCAGCAAGGGAATAAAGAATCATTACAGGTAAAGCATGATCATCTCAATTGAAGGAACACTAATAGGGAGATCTTTCGAAGAAGCTACAACCAACAGGTAAATTCAAATAGAAGATTTCATGATCGCAAAAATTTCTACTTCAATGGTCAATGTTTCACATGTCACAATTTTGGTCATAAAGCTGTTCAATGTGTTGCATATAAAACCATCATGACAAGAGAAGCAAGAAATAAAAGGATGAATATTGAACCAAAGAATAACACCTACAACAGCTTCTCTCCTCTTCAAAACGAAGTTGAATGTACTTATTGCAATAACTTTGGTCATGAAGAATCCGAATGCAGGAGCAAGGTCCATCCAAAAGAACATGTTCCCCCAAGCTCTAAAGTGTGGAAAAAGAAAGAAATACCGGTTGAAAATTGTGGGATAGTGTTATTTGCAGAAGGTGAAGAAAATCAATGGTACATTGATAGTGGGTGCTCAAGACATATGACAGGTGACAAAAGCAAACTTATTGCATATAATGCTCTAGAAAAGGAAAAGAAAGTTACATTTGGAAATGATACTCCTGCTGTAATTAAAGGAAAAGGGTCAGTGTTTCTAAAAGAAAAGGTGAAGGCTAATAATGTCATGTATTTGGATGGATTAAGGCATAATATGTTAAGTGTAAGTCAAATGTCTGATCAAGGAACATAAGTGGTCTTTAGTTCAAAATAATGTGTGGTTCGTGATCTTGATACATGTAAAATCATTATAAAAGGAAAAAGAAATCCAAGGAACCTGTATGTACTGAACGGCATAGATCAATGTTACTTGAGCAAGTCTTCAGAAAATTGGTTATGGTATAGAAGGCTGGGGCATCTGAGCTTCTCTCAAATCGACAAAGCAAGCAGATTTCAAGCTGTTCGTGATCTTCCCAATGTTAATCTACTAGAAAGTATCATATGCAAATCTTGTCAATTCGGTAAGGCACTGCAGTACGAATTAGCTGCCAAAGAAGGATCATCAAGTGAGCTCTTGAACTCAATAATACCGACATATGTGGACCTATGAGGAAAAATTCACCAATGGGAAGAATACTGGATCTTATTTATTGATTATTACTCTAGAATGTTGATTCTAGCTATTAAACACAATGATGAAGCATTTGAAAATTTTCAGATCTTCAAAGCGCTGGTTGAAAATGAATTAGATCTAAAAATCAAGTGTCTTAGATCTGATCGAGAAGGAGAATATACATCAAATGAATTCTTTGAATTTTGTGAAAAACATGGCATAAAAAGACAGTTTTCTGTAGCAGGCACTCCACAACAAAATAGCGTAGCAGAAAGAATGAATAGAACAATTCAAAAAATGGCTAGAGCTATGCTTGATGATTCCAAAACACTTGACATTTTTTGGGGAGAAGCAGCTCATACAGCAGCAAATATTCTTAACAAGGCACATGTTCGGGTAAATAGTGACAAAACTCCATATGAACTCTGGGATGGTAATTCTCCCTCTGTGAAACATTTTAGAGTTTTTGGAAGTAAATGATTTATCAAAAATAATGATGAAAACCTTGGCAAGTTTGAACCTAGATCAGATGAAGGAATACTTCTTGGTTACTCATCTACAAGCAGGGCATACAAATGTTACAATAAAAGGCTTCGAAAGATTGTTGAAAGTATTGATGTTACATTGGATGAGTCTCCCCGGCAGCCTCCTAAAGAAGAAAAACAAACAACAAAAGAAGATGATGGTGACTTATGTCCTTATACATCAAATAGAAATGATATAGACAAAGGATCCAATGAAGAACCTCGAAGATGATCTATCTCAAAAGTCTATCCGTATATGTTCAAAAGAATCATCCTTCAATCTCAAATTTTGGGAGACAAGGAATCGTGTGTACCGAACAAGGAGAACTCTCATGGGATCTTCTAGTCATTTGGCATTTCTATCCACTATTGAACCTCACAATGTCAATCAAGCTAGAAAAGATGAATGTTGGGTTCAAGCCATGAATGAAGAGCTGGATCAAATTGAAAGGAATCATACTTGGGAATTAGTACCAAGACCTCATAACAAAAATGTCATTGGAAGTAAATGGATATTCAAAAAAACGTTAAATGAGAATGGGGATGTTGTAAGAAACAAAGCTAGACTTGTTTGCAAGGGGTATACTCAGCAAGAAGGTATAGAATTTGAAGAAAATTTTTCTCCTGTAGCTAGACTTGAAGCCATAAAAATGTTTCTTGCTTTTTCAAGTTTTCAACAAATCAAAGTTTATCAAATGGATGTTAAATCAAGCCTTAAATGGTGATCTATAAGAAGAAGTATAGAAATAACCTTAAGGAGTCATTTTGGGAAATGATGAAAATCTTGTTTGTAGACTTAAAAAGGCTCTATATGGTCTCAAACAAGCTCCAAGGGCATGGTATTATCGTCTTGACAAATATCTTCATCAACAAGGATTTTCAAAGGGGTCTGCTGATAGCAACTTATACACAAAAATTGAAAATGATAAAATATTGATTGTGGTTGTATTTATTGACGATATCATTTTTGGGAGTAACAAAGAATCTATGAGTCAAAAATTTGCTTCTGTCATGCAGCAAGAATTTGAAATGTCCTTAATTGGGGAACTAACATTCTTTCTTGGCTTGCAAGTGCATCAAACTACAGATGGCATATTCCTATCACAAGCAAAATATCTTAAGCAAATTCTGAAGAAGTATGGCATGGAAGAATGCAAACCTGTAAGTACACCAATAATAACCGGATGCAATCTCAGTTCTCATGATGATTCTCCCACGGTGAATCAACCAGAATACAAATCAATGATAGGAAGTCTACTTTTATTCAATCGGGACTAGACCGTACATTATGCATGAAGTTGGGATTGTTGGACGATTCCAAGCTAATCCAAAAGAGTCTCACCTTCAAAGTCGTCAAAAAGAATATTCAAATATCTACAAGGAACTCAAGACTCGGTCTATGGTATCCAAAGAATGCTGATCTTACTCTTCATGCTTACACCGATGCGTATTAATGGAAGTGTTGATGATCGGAAAATCATTAGTGGTGGTGCATTCTATATGGACCTTGCTAGTATCTTGGTTCAACAAGAAGCAAAATTCTATTGCATTATCTACAGCAGAAGTAGAATATGTGGCTGCCGCATCTTGTTGCACTCAACTCCTTTGGATGATGCAAACCTTGCAAGATTTTCAAATCAAATGTACACCTCCTGTCCCCATTAAGTGTGATAATACAAGTGCCATCATTATCTCAAATAATCTTGTTATGCATTCGAAGACCAAGCACATTCCCATCAAGTATCACTTCCTACGTGAACAAGTGCTTGAACAAAAGGTGAAGTTGGAGTATGTTCCTTCCAAGGAACAAGTTGTTGATATTTTTACCAAACCTCTGCCCAGGGAAGCATTCGAGTATCTAAGACAGAAACTGGGAGTAGTCTCTGCCAGTCAAAAGAACAAATCTGCTTAAATTCAGAAGATTAAATTGAATACGCGGTTTTTATGAAACACAGTTGCGTATATACGTGAGTATATTAACATACATCCACGTATGGATAATTGCTGACGATTTTTGGTTGGGGGTCAGCATTTTTAAGTATTGTTTGGTTATTCTGGTTATATTTTTTTCTGACAGTACATCTGATATGAAGAAGATAGGTACAGGAGGCATAAGTTCAGGGAGAGATGAAGGAATGTGAAATTTTCTATAATTCACTTTCCATACGCGGGTTCGATGAAAAAAGTCGCGTATACACATGAGTTCCATGCATACGGCCGCGTATGCATTAATGATAAGAGAATTGGGATGACAACCGAAGATCAGGAGCAAGAGGTTCGTGGGGAGCATCGTCCGACTACTAATGATTTCCATCGTTAGCATTATTCTCGTTATACTCATGCTAATGAAATGGTACATGGTTTCTTATGTCAAGATAATGGATGAGCTCTCGTTTATTTTTGATGAAGAGTATTCGTTGCTGAGATGAAAGTATTATAATTCAGAGATAAGGACAGATCATGCAGAGATTTTTGCCGATGACTTGCTGTTGAAGGTGTTCAGGTTGCACAAGCTAAGGAGGAGCCTTGGTCATATGGAAAGGATTTTTGGATGCACATTTTCAGGGGGAGCCCTAGCCTTGCTGAGTATAATGCATTGTTGGCATTATGATGGTTCTTATATATGATCTCTCTTGAGGCCTTTGTGGTATTGGTCATGACAAGTCATATTTGTAATTTGATGACAAGGTCATGTTGAGACCTATGGTGTAAAATTGTAATATTCAGTTATGTAAGGACTTGTTCATTTTGTAAACCCACTTTGTTGGGTAGTTGAGTCAAAATATGTAAACCCACTTGGTTGGGTACTTGAGTCTCCTATGTAAATCCACTTGGTTGGATCTTTGATGTAAGTATGATTCTTTGGTAATAGGAAGGTCATAGAGTCATGTACTTCATTGAAAAATATGATTGAAAATGAGGAGAAAAACCTTGTGCTGGTTTTGATCTGCCCTTTGCCCTTGATGTCAAAGGGGGAGAGTGATATGGTGTTTGAATAAAGGAAAAGAATGGTGTCAAAGAATGAGGAGAGTGACATGGTGTCATTGTGTCTTATTGTATCTATCTGTTGTAGTGATCAAACACCATCGTAGTTGCCATCAAGTGCAAAGGGGGATATTTTTGGCAATATGATGCAGAGTGTTGTCCTTGATGGCAACCCACTTGATAGAGTGTTGTCCTTAAATGGCAACCCACTTGATGAAGATGATGGAAACTTACTTGATGAAATTGTTAAATGATGTAAATATGATGTATCTACAGAGAGTACAGAAGGTAATGAAGAAAGGAATTCAATATGTGCTAGATCTATGAAAAGAGTATGTCTCAAGGAATACTCAGTTTTGTCTAGGAGAAGTCGCGTATGCACGCGGGTAATAACGTTCCAAGTCGCGTATGGGCAAAAGAGCTCATAAAGTGCAAAACCAGGGGTAACCACCATGGTATCGACCCATTGTATTGGGTAATGATTCATCTAAATGACCCTGTCCAGGAATACCATCGGAAGTAATGTGGTTTTGGCTCATGGTATTGAAAAAGGGTAAACCTATATAAAGAGAAGAAATTCATTGTGAAAATCATGAGTGTGGGGAAAGATGTCCGAGCTTGAATGATTACTTCTCTCCGAAGTATATCTGAATGGAAAGGGTTACAGTTGAATGATAGATCTGAATGCATGATGCACCAATGATGAAGAAGGGCATCTAGATCTGAAATGTACTTGTATTTGCTAGATCTGTGTATGGAATGATTAGATCTGAGATGAGGCAAACATCTGTTTGAAGTAAAGGGTAAAATATGTGTGATGTGTCTATTCTGAAGGATTGCAATGACCTAAATTTCTGAAGAACCATACGCTAGTTTGCTGCAGAAGAAGCGCGTATATACGCGGCTTCGCTGAAGAGAAAGCGCGTATGCGCAGTGAAATTAGTTCTGTAATATGTACAGAAGTATACGCGGGTTAGTATAGTAGAAGGAGCGTATATACGCGGGATCAGTGAAAGGAAAGCGCGTATTCAAACTAGGGTTTGCTGAAGCATGGGGTATGAAATGTCTGATCTGTTCTGCTATGCTACTGCTATCTGTATTCTACAGTTCTGAGTTGTCTGTATCAGTTTGGTTGTATGATTGAACTTAAATGTGTGGAGTGGGTCTAGTCTGATAATATGATGAAACGAGGCCTACAAGTTGTACTCTATTTGAGTTGTTTGATCCAGTGTGAAAATTGATGAAACGTGGTCCATAGAGGTGTTGAGGGTTGTAGCCTTCAGTCAGGGGGTCGTAGCTCCCTTCCAGGTGAGGCTGGTAAACGAGATCAGGGGGTCGTAGCTCCCTTCCGCACGTTGGTAAACGAGAGCAGGGGGTCGAGCTCCCTTCGCAGAGGGCCTAAAAACAAGCGTGTGGGTGCCTGCATGCTGGTAGGAGTCTGCACCAGCACATATGTTGTAAGATGTTTTCTCTATAATAAAATATTGAAGGCTGAGACAACGGCAGCGGTGGTTTTCTCCTGACTTGGGTTTCCACCTAAAATCCTGGTGTTCATGTTTGATGCTTATGTGTGATGGTTTATTCTGTTCTTACTGCACATGTTTATTGTTTAATGAACATCTAATGAATGAATGATGGAATGATATAAGTGAAGAATTAATGACATAATTAGATCTCTGTGTATACGCGAGTTTTATGAAGGATATCCGCGTGTATATGCTAGTTGTCTTCATCAGAGTAGTGTATGGGTTTTAGAAAGTTGAAAAGTAAAAGTTTTGGTTAAGTCCTAAATACTCCATATTCAACTCTCCTTCTCGCATTTTTCCCAACAAGATTATCTCAGATTTAAAGATTTATACCTACCATTGAGTGGAAAAACAAAAATCCGGCGGCCATGATTAAAGATGCGTAACGGAACATTCTCGATAGAAAGGCACTGAACAAGACGTTTGTGCCTTGTGGCATCGGGCCGCCTTCAATATTTCAAAGGAAACAACAACAGAGGGTTTGGTTAAGGCATTGGTGAAACTATATGAAAAACCCTCGACCTCAAACAAGGTATTTCTTATGAAACATTTATTTAATATGAAGATGTCGGAAGATGGATCTGTTGTAGACCATTTAATTGATTTTAATACAGTTACCAGTCAGTTAAGTTCTGTAAGGGTAAACTTTGATGATGAAGTTAGAGCTCTGTTATTTTTTTGCTCATTTCCAAAAAGTTGGAATGGTTTAGTTATGCCCATTAGTAACGCTGTCTCTGGATCTAGTACTTTAAAGTTTGATGATGTTGTCGGTGCTATCCTTAGCGAGAAAATGCGATGGAAAAGCTCCGGTGAGACATCGGGCAATGCTTTGAGTGCAGAGTCTAGGGGAAGAATAATGGAAAGAGGAAAGAGCTCAGGATATCGCAGTAAATCAAGGAAAGACAAATCCAAGTCCATATCAAGGATAGTGTGTTGGAAATGTGGAAAGAAAGGAAACCTAAAGAAAGGTTGTAGATCTCGAAAGGGAAAATAAGGAGGCGCACAACAAGAAAACAATTATGAAGCAAATGTGACAGGTGATGTGTTACAAGATGCTTTGATTCTTTCTTTCGAAAATGTTACTGATCCTTGGGTAGTAGATTTAGGGGCCGCATTGCATACACCCGATAAGAAATATTTTCATGAATATGTTCAAAGATATTTTGGACAAGTCTTTTTGGGTGATGATAAAACCCTGTAAAGTTGTTGTAATGGGTAGAATGGGTAAGGTTCTGTAAAATAGTAGAATGGAAACCAATGGATATTAAAGGGGGTAAGGCATGTTCCAGATCTGAAGAAAAAATTGATTTCAACAAGGCAGTTAGACGGTGAAGGTTGTGTGACAACTTTCATAGATAAAACTTGGAAGGTCACCAAAGGAGCCCTGGTAATAGCAAAAGGCGAAAATGTTGGTACATTGAATTTATGAAATGGTATTTCTAACTCTGTTAATGCTTTAACTTCTATAGGAGTAGATGTAGGATTATGGCATCATAGGCTCGGACACATGAGTGAGAAGGGGATGAAGATTCTTCACTCAAGAAATTTTTTTCCAGGTTTGAAGAATTTTGATTTGGATTTCTGTGAGAACTGTATTTATGGAAAAAATAAGAGATTCAGATTTCTCAGAGTTGGAAAAGAAAAGAAGAGCGGAAAATTATAGCTTGTGCATACATATGTATGGGGACCTGCTCAGGTATCATCTCTTGATGGCTCTCATTATTATGTTTCTTTTATTGATGATGCAACTAGAAAAACTTGGATTTATTGTATTCAGAATAAATCGATGTATTTTATTCTTTTAAGAAAAATGTAAGCTTTGGTTGAGATTGAGATAGGAAAGAAGTTGAAGTGTTTTAGATCAGACAATGGAGATGAATATTGCAGAAAAGAGTTTCATAGGTACTTTTTAGAGCATGGAATTCGTAGACAGAAGACAAATCCAAGAAGACCACAAGAAAATGGTGTGTCAGAAAGGATGAACAGAACAATCATGGAGCATGCAAGGTGCATGAGATTGCATGCAGGATTGTCTTTACAATTTTGGGCAGATGCTGTAGATACTGTTGTTTATCTAATAAACAGAGGGCCTTCAAGTTCCTTGGATGGTGGTATTTTAGAGGAAGCATGGACAAGTAAAAAGGTAAACTACTGCTTTTTAAATCCTTTTGGTTGTGAGGCCTTTGTCCATATTAATAAAGAAAATAGAAAAAAGCTTGAGGAAAAATCAAAGAAATGTACCTTTATTAAATTTGGTGTTAATGATTTTAGTTATTTCTTATATGATTATGAAAATCACAAAATCATTAGGAGCAAAGATGTAATATTCAATGAAAAGGTCTTGTATACGAATCAGTTCAGGAAAAGAAACAGGGAAAAAAAACAAAGAATACACAGTTCTTGATGAGATAAATGAAAAAGTAAAGGTGTCTGAAAATAATAACAATCAACAACCACAGCAGCAACAACCACCACAACAACAACAGGGACCTCAAACACCTGAAAGTGGTGTTAGAAGATCTACCAGGATAACTAGACCCCCTGAATGATACTCTCCTTCATTATATTATTTATTGCTGACTAATTCTGGCGAATGTTATGAAGAAGCAATGCAGGTTGAAAGTAGGAAGAAGTGGGAGCTATCCATGGAAGAAGAGATTGTTGGGAAAAAAACTGAGAGGGGGGGGTGAATCAGTATTTACTGCATATTCAAAAATTTTTACTTTTTCACTCTCTAAAACCCATACGCTACTTTCCTTTAGTAAACTCGCGTATACACGCGGATATCCTTTATACAACTCGCGTATTAGCAGAGATCTAAATATGCAGATATTTATCAACTTAGTTCTTTGCATTATTCATTCATTTGATGTTATGTTAACAGTAAACATGTGTAGTAACAACATAATAAACCATCACACAAAGCATCACACATGAACACCAGTATTTTTAGGTGGAAACCCAAGTTGTGAGAAAACCACCGCTGCAGTTGCTCAGCCTTCAATATTTTATTATAGAGAAAACATCTTACAACATATGTGCCGGGTGCGTACCCCAACAAGACATGTGCACCCACCCGTGCTCGTTTACCAAATTTCCTCTCCCCGCAAGGGAGCTCCAACTTCGACAAATTAACCTACCTCTCTCCTTGAAGAGAGCTTTCGAAGAATCCCCTCGCTCTCATTTACCGGCCTCTACTAGAAGGGAGGAGATACAACCCCCGACCGAAGGCTACAAACCCCCAAGACCCCATGGACCACGTTTCATCAATTTTCACACCGGATCCAAAGCTTCCTTTAGGACACCACTTGCAGGCCACGTTTCATCATATTTTCAGATCGGACCCTTTCCATACTTTTAAGCATAGCTAACCATGAAACAGATACATAACTCACCGGAGAGTTACGCAAACCAAATAGAATGGATCAGACATTTCTTACCACAGACTTCAGCAAACCCTAGTTTGCATACGTGCTTCCCTTTCACTGATGTCGCGTATATACGCGCTTCCGTTCACATAAACCAGCGTATAATTTTGTACATATTACAGATCCAATTTCATTGCGCATACGCGCTTTCTCTTCATCTAAGCCGTGTATATACGCGCTTCCCCTTCAGCGAACTAGCATATGGTTCTTCAGAATTTTATGTCATTGAAATTCTTCACAACAGATACATCACTTCAGATTTTACCCTTTACCTCAGACAGATGTTCGCCTCATCACAGATCTAATCATTCCATAAACAAATCTAGAAAATACAAGTACATTTCAGATCTAGATCCCCTTCTTCATCATTGGTGCATCATACATTCAGATCTATCATTCAACTGTAACCATTTCCATTCAGAAATACTTCAGAGAGAAGTATTCATTCAAGCTTAGACCTCTTGCACCCACACTCATGATTTTCACAATGAATTTCTTCTCCTTATATAGTTTTACCCTTTCTCAATACCATGAGCCAAAACCACATTACTTCCGATGGTATTCCTAGATGGGGTCATTTAGACGAATCATTACCCAATACAATGGGTCAATACCATGGTGGTTACCCCTAGTTTTTCACTTTTTGAGTGCTTT
The DNA here is from genome assembly GCA_034641835.2 of Pinus albicaulis. Taxonomy (NCBI): domain Eukaryota; kingdom Viridiplantae; phylum Streptophyta; class Pinopsida; order Pinales; family Pinaceae; genus Pinus; species Pinus albicaulis. The sequence goes on from CM076580.1 coordinate 833,035,929, forward strand.
TGCCCATACGCGACTTGGAACGTTCTTTTCTGCGTGCATACGCGACTTCCCCTAGACAAATCCGTGTATGCCTTGAGACATACTCTTTTCACCATAGATTTAGCACATGCTGAAATCCTTTCTTCATTGCCTTCTGTACTCACTGTAGATATATCAGATTTAGTTCATCAAGACATATTCTATCAAGCACAACTTCATCAAGTAAGTTTCCATCATTTTCATCAAGTGGGTTGCCATTAAGGACAACACTCAGCATCATATTGCTAACAAACATCATTTCATATTAGATTTATATCACTTACCAGTCCATCAGGTCAAGAAGAACTTCATCAGGTGATTTTCCATCAAGGACAACACATGTCAACAATCTCATGTATTCATCTTCATTCAGTGGGTTGCCATCAAGGACAACACTCTGCATCATATTGCCAACAATCTCCCCCTTTGGACTTGATGGCAACCACGATGGTGTTTGGTTACCACAACAGATAGGTACATTAAGAATACAATGACACCATGTCACATTCCCCATTTTGACATCATTCTTTCTCTTCATTCAAACACCATGTCACTCTCCCCCTTTGACATCAAGGGAAAAGGGCGGATCAACATACTCTCCCCCTTTTTCTCCTCATGTGGAAGAAGTGTTCTGAAGATCTGTTATATACTGAAGTGACCAAGCTCCCCCTGAGTTCATGCTGATTCTTCAAACATATTTTCCAATGAAGTACAAGACTCTATGAATTTCCTATCACCAATGACTCATACTTACATCAAAGATCCATCCAAGTGGATTTACATATGAGACTCAACTACCCATCCAAGTGGGTTTACAATTTGACTCAGCTACCCAATCAAGTGGGTTTACAATATTTGACTCAACTACCCAACCAAGTGGGTTTACAATTTTGACAAGTCCTTACATGACTGAAAATTACAATTTTACATCATGGATCTCTACATGACCTTTTCATCAAACTACAAAGATGACCATTTAAGACCAACGCCTAGAAATTCCTCAAGAAAAAGAACATTTTTCAGAATCAACATAATGCCAACAATGCATTATACTCAGCAATGCTAATGCTCCCCCTGAATCTGTGCATCCAAGCAACCTTTCCATATGATTAAGGCTCCCCCTTAGTTTGTGCATCCTCAACACTTTTACCAACAAATCGTCAAGGAATTTTTATCAAGACATTAGAAATAGAATTATGAGAACTGGAACACCACCAGAGATACCAAACAGTATCAGAGATACTAGAAAACACTGCAGTTGTGCTGAAGAGAGCTGACTCCAAACAGAAAATTGTCAGTAATCAAACATACGCGGTTTTCTGTGCATGAACTCGCGTATATACGCGATTGTGTTTCAGGAAACCCGTGTATCCAATACCATCTTCTAAATTTATGCAGATTTTTTCTTTTGACTGGCAGAGAACACTCCCAGCTTCTGTCTTAGATACTCGAATGCTTCCCTGGGCAGAGGTTTGGTAAAGATATCAGCAACTTGTTCTTTGGAGGGAACATACTCCAACTTCACCTTTTGCTCAAGCACTTGTTCACGTAAGAAGTGATACTTGATGGGAATGTGCTTGGTTTTCGAATGCATAACAGGATTCTTTGAAATACTAATGGCACTTGTATTATCACACTTAATGGGGACAGGAGGAGTACATTTGATTTGAAAATCTTGTAAGGTTTGCATCATCCAAAGGAGTTGAGTGCAACAAGATGCGGCAGCCACATATTCTGCTTCTGCTGTAGATAAGGCAATAGAATTTTGCTTCTTGCTGAACCAAGATACTAACCAGGGTCCCATATAGAATGCACCACCACTAGTGCTTTTCTGATCATCAACACTTCCATCCCAATCTGCATCAGTGTAAGCATGAAGAGTAAGATCAGCATTCTTTGGATACCATAGAACAAAGTCTTGAGTTCCTTGTAGATATTTGAAAATTCTTTTAACAACCTGAAGGTGAGACTCTTTTGGATTAGCTTGGAATCGTCCAACAATCCCAACTGCATGCATAATGTCTGGTCTAGTCCCAGTGAGATAAAGTAGACTTCCTATCATTGATTTGTATTCAGGTTGATTCACCGTGGGGGAATCATCATGAGAACTGAGATTGCATCCGGTTATCATTGGTGTACTTACAGGTTTACATTCTTCCATGCCATATTTCTTTAAAACTTGCTTAAGATATTTTGCTTGTGATAGGAATATACCATATGCAGTTTGATGCACTTGTAAGCTAAGAAAGAATGTTAGTTCCCCAAGTAAGGACATTTCAAATTCTTGCTACATGACAGAAGCAAATTTTTGACTCATAGATTCTTCGTTACTCCCAAAAGATATATCATCAACATATACAACCACAATCAATAGTTTATCATTTTCAATTTTTGTGTATAAGTTGCTATCAGCAGACCCCTTTGAAAATCCTTGTTGATGAAGATATTTGTCAAGACGATAATACCATGCCCTTGGAGCTTGTTTGAGACCATATAGAGCCTTTTTAAGTCTACAAACAAGATTTTCATCATTTCCCAAAATCAATCCTTCCGGTTGTTCTATATATACTTCTTCTTCTAGATCACCATTAAGAAAAGCAGATTTAACATCCATTTGATAAACTTTTATTTGTTGATAACTTGAAAAAGCAAGAAACATTCTTATAGCTTCAAGTCTAGCTACAGGATCAAAAGTTTCTTCAAAGTCTATACCTTCTTGTTGAGTATACCCTTTGCAAACGAGTCTAGCTTTGTTTCTTACAACATCCCCATTCTCATTTAACTTGTTCTTGAAAATCCATTTAGTTCCAATGACATTTTTATCATGTGGTCTTGGTACCAATTCCCAAGTGTCATTATTTGATCGAGCTCTTCATCCATGGCTTGCTTCCAAAATTCATCTTTGTTAGCTTTACTGACATTGTGTGGTTCAATTGTGGATAGAAGTGCCAGATGACTAGAAGATCCCACCAGAGTTCTCCTCGTTCGTACACCCGATTCCTTGTCTCCCAAAATTTGAGATTCAGGATGATTCTTTTGAACATAGCTGGATGGAGCTTTTTCAGATAGATCATTTTCAGGTTCTTCATTGGATCCATTGTTTATATCATTTCTATTTGATGTAGACGGCCATAAGTCACCATCATCTTCTTTTGTTGTTTGTTTTTCTTCTTTAGGAGCTGCAGGAGACTCATCAATAACAACATCAATACATTCAACAATATTTCGAAGCCTTTTATTGTAACATGTGTATGCTTTGCTTGAAGATGAGTAACCAAGAAATATCCCTTCATCTGATCTAGGTTCAAACTTTCCAAGCTTTTCATCATTATTTTTGATAAAGCATTTACTTCCAAAAACTCTAAAATGCTTCACAGATGGAGAATTACCATACCAGAGTTCATATGGAGTTTTGTCACTATTTACCCGAACATGAGCCTTGTTGAGAATGTTGGCTGCTGTATGTGCTGCTTCTCCCCAGAACATGTCAGGAGTTCCAGAATCATCGAGCATAGCTCTAGCCATTTGTTGAATTGTTCTATTCATTCTTTCTGCTACGCCATTTTGTTGTGGAGTACCTGCTACAGAGAAGTGTCTTTTTATGCCATGTTGTTCACAAAATTCAAAGAATTCATTTGATGTATATTCTCCTCCTCGATCAGATCTAAGACACTTGATTTTTAGATCTAATTCATTTTCTACCAATGCTTTGAAGCTCTGAAATTTTTCAAATGCTTCATCTTTGTGTATAATGAACCCGATCCAACACATTCTAGAGTAATCATCAATAAATAAGATGTAGTATTCTTCCCCATGTGGTGACTTTTTCCTCATAGGACCACATATGTCGGTATGAATGAGTTCAAGAGGCTTACTTGATGATCCTTATTTGGCATTAAATCGTACTCTGGTCTGCTTACCGAATTGACAAGATTTGCATATGATACTTTCTGGTAGATTAACATTGGGAAGATCACGAACAGCTTGAAGTCTGCTTGCTTTGTTGATTTGAGAGAAGCTCAGATGCCCCAGCCTTCTATTCCATAGCCAATTTTTTGAAGACTTGCTCAAGTAACATTGATCTATGCCGTTCAGTACATACAGGTTGCTTGGATTTCTTTTTCCTTTTATAATGATTTTACCTGTATCAAGATCATGAACCACACATTCTTTTGAACTAAAGACCACTTCTGTTCCTTGATCACACATTTGACTTACACTTAACAAGTTATGCCTTAATCCATCCACATACATGACATCATTAGCCTTCACCTTTTCTTTTAGAAATACTGACCCTTTTCCTTTAATTACAGCAGGAGTATCATTTCCAAAAGTAACTTTCTTTTCCTTTTCTAGAGCATTATATGTAAGAAGTTTGCTTTTGTCACCTGTCATGTGTCTTGAGCATCCACTATCAATGTACCATTGATTTTCTTCACCTTCTGCAAATAATTCTATCCCACAATTTTCAACCTGTAATTCCTTCTTTTTCCATACCTTGGAACTTGAGGGAAAGTGCTGTTTTGGCTATACTTTGCTCCTGCATTTAGATTCTTCATGGCCAAAGTTATTGCAATAAGCACATTCAACTTCATTTTGAAGGGGAGGAAAGTTGTTATAGGTATCCTTCTTTGGTTCAGTATCCAACCTTTTCTTTCTCACTTCTCTTGTCATGATGGTTTTGTAGGCAACACATTGAGCAGCTTTGTGGCCAAAATTGTGACATGTAAAACATTGTCCATTAAAATAGACATTTTTTTAATCACGAAATATTCTATGTGGATTGATTTACCTGCTGGTTGGAGCTCCATTAAAAGTTGTTCCTGTTAGTGTTCTTTGAAGTGCGATGATCCTGCTTTATCTGTAAAGAATCCTTGCTTCCTTGTTGAGAGGCAGAATAATGTAAACCAGTAGTTACTGCCTTTAGATAGTTTGGTGCTGAAGCCTGAGAGGATTCTCCAATACATCCAAGACCTGTTTTTATGAGAGGAGAACGTTGAGCATTGATAATTTCATCTAAGGTTTCTGAACTTTTAGCAAATCTAATATTGAGAGTTTTTTCTTTCTCATTATCTTTCCTTAGACTTACTACTTCACACTCCAATTCCTCAATGTGTTTTTTCATTGCTTCTAGCTGATTTTCAATAGTCTCTATGATTATGTTCTTTTCTTCTAGGCTTACTTTGAGTTGATTTTTTTCTTCAAAAAAATCATTGTCTTCCAGAGCATCCACAAAAGTATCCTTTTCTTCTCTAGATTCCTTTTCCATAAGTAGTTTAATATCATGGTCAGAATCTTCTTCATCTTCACTAGACACTTCATCATCATCTTCATTTGCATAATAACTCTTCCTTTTTTCAAATTGTTTCCCTTTACCACGTTTTTCTCTATAAGGACATTTAGCAGCATAGTGACCAACTTTTCCACACTCAAAACATTTGAAGGGAAGCTTACCTTTGAATCGAGGTGGCTTTATAGACATTACTCCTTCTTGACTTCCCATTGCGACGGATCTCCTTCAAGCGATCAAGCTTTTGCAGAAGGACCTGCTTTGATACCAATTGTTGGGAAAAATACTGAGAGGGGGGGGGGGGGGGTGAATCAGTATTTATTGCATATTCAAAACTTTTTACTTTTTCACTCTCTAAAACCCATACGTTTACTTTCTCTTTAGTAACCCCGTATACACGCGGATATCCTTCAAACAACTCGCGTATTAGCATAGATCTAAACATGCAGATATTTATTAACTTAGTTCTTTGCACTATTCATTCATCCGATGTTATGTTAACAGTAAACATGTGTAGTAACAACAGAATAAACCATCACACAAAGCATCACACATGAACACCAGGATTTTTAGGTGGAAACCCAAGTCGGGAGAAAACCACCGCTGCAGTTGCTCAGCCTTCAATATTTTATTATAGAGAAAACATCTTACAACATATGTGCTGGCGCAGACTTGACCAGCACGCAGGCACCCACCTGCGCTCGTTTACCAGCCTCTCCTAGAAGGGAGCTCCAACCCCCTGACTCGTTTACCAGCCTCTCCTGGAAGGGAGCTACGACCCCCTGCTCTCGTTTACCAGCTTCACCTGGAAGGGAGCTACAACCCCCTGACTGAAGGCTACAACCCTCAGCACCTCTATGGACCACGTTTCATCAATTTTCACACTGGATCCAAAGCTTCCTTTAGGACACCACTTGCAGGCCACGTTTCATCATATTTCCAGACTGGACCCTTTCCATACTTTTAAGCACAGTTAAACATGAAACAGATACATATAACTCACTGGTAGATATCAGTAAACCAGCAGAACAGATCATACATTTCTTACCACAGACTTCAACAAACCATAGTTTGCATACGTGCTTCCCTTTCACTGATGTTGCGTATATACGCGCTTCCGTTCACATAAACCAGCGTATACTTCTATACATATTACAGATCCAATTTCATTGTGCATACGCGCTTTCTCGTCATCTAAGCCGCGTATATACGCGCTTCCCCTTCGGTGAACTAGCGTATGGTTCTTCAAACTTTTATGTCATTGCAATTCTTCACAACAGATACATCACTTTAGATTTTACCCTTTACCTCAGACATATGTTCGCCTCATCACAGATCTAATCATTCCATAAAAAGATCTAGCAAATACAAGTACATTTCAGATCTAGATCCCCTTCTTCATCATTGGTGCATCATACATTCAGATCTATCATTCAACTGTAACCCTTTCCATTCAGAAATACTTCAGAGAGAAGTATTCATTCAAGCTCAGAAATCTTGCACCCACACTCATGATTTGCACAATGAATTTCTTCTCCTTATATAGTTTGACCCTTTCTCAATACCATGAGCCAAAACCACATTACTTCCGATGGTATTCTTGGACGGGGTCATTTAGACGAATCATTACCCAATACAATTGGTCAATACCATGGTGGTTACCCCTGGTTTTTCACTTTTTGAGCGCTTTTGCCCATACGTGACTTGGAACGTTCTTTTCCGCGTGCATATGCGACTTCCCATAGACAAATCCACGTATGCCTTGAGACATACTCTTTTCACCATAGATTTAGCACATGCTGAAATACTTTCTTCATTGCCTTCTGTACTCACTGTAGATATATCAGATTTAGTTCATCAAGACATATTCTATGAAGCACAACTTCATCAAGTAAGTTGCCATCATTTTCATCAAGTGGGTTGCCATTCGAGGACAACAATCAGCATCATATTTCTAACAAACATCATTTCATATTAGATTTATATCATTTACCAGTCCATCAGGTCAAGAAGAACTTCATCAGGTGATTTTCCATCAAGGACAACACATGTCAACAATCTCATGTCTTCATCTTCATTCAGTGGGTTGCCATAAAGGACAACACTCTGCATCATATTGCCAACAGATATGGACTCCTTAATGCATAACCAGACTTGGGACTTAGTTAGATTTCCTACAGGTAAAACTACATTGCAGAATAAATGGGTTTATAGGCTGAAGGAAGAAGATGGAGGAAAAAAAAGGTACAAAGCTAGACTTGTGGTGAATGGGTTTGCAGAGAGGAAAGGTATTGATTTTGATGAAATATTTTCTCCTGTTGTTAAGATGACTTCAATTAGAACTATCTTAAGTCTTGTAGGAGTGGAAGACTTACATCTTGAATAGTTAGATGTAAAGACAACATTTCTCCATGGAGATTTGGAGGAAGAGATATACATGCAGCAACCAGAAGGATATAAGGTCAAAGGGAAAGAAAAATTGGTGTGCAAGTTAAAGAAGAGCTTGTATGGTTTAAAACAGGCTCCAAGGCAGTGGTATCTAAAATTTGACATGTTTATGTCTGAACAAGGTTATACTAGATGTCACTCTGATCATTTTGTTTATCTGAAAAGGAAAAATTATGGCAACTATATTATATTGTTATTGTATGTAGATGACATGCTTGTTGCAGGGTCTAACATGCAGGAAATAAATGTGCTAAAAAAAAAATTGGCAAATTCATTTGCAATGAAGGATTTGGGAGCTGCAAAATAGATCCTTGGTATGAGAATAAACAAAGATAGGAAAAATTTAAAATTAACACTGTCTCATAATGAGTAAATACAAAAGGTTGAAAAGATTTAAATTGCACAATGAAAAACCAGTTAATACACCTTTTGCTAGCCATTTCAAACTTAGTAAGGAGATGTGCCCAACGACCCAAGAAGACATGGATTACATGTCCAAAGTTCCATATGCATCAACAGTTGGAAGCTTAATGTATGCAATGGTCTGCATAAGGCCTGATATTGCACATGCAGTGAGATTTGTAAGCAGGTACATGAATAATCCAGGAAAATAACATTGGATGGGAGTAAAATGGATTCTCAGATATTTGAGAGGTACCACAAATCAAGCATTTTGCTTTGGTGGTTCAAACATTGCTCTATAGGGATATGTTGATGCAGATATGGTAGGTGACATAGATAATAGGAGGAGCACTACAGGATATGTATTTATTGTAGGTGGAACAAATGTCAGTTGGGTTTGAAAAATGCGAAGTGTTGTTGCACTTTCAACAACAAAAGCAGAGTATGTTGCTGCTACAGAGGCTAGTAAAGAAATGATTTGGTTATAAAGGCTTATGGGTGAATTGGGTAAGAAGCATGATTTGGTCACATTATACAGTGATAGCCAAAGTGCCATTCATCTTACAAAGAACTCAACATTTCATTCCAGGACTAAACACATACATCTCAAGTACCATTTCATACGATCAGTATAGGAAGATGGAGAGTTAAAGCTGGAAAAGATACACACTAGCCAGAATCCTGCAGATATGCTAACAAAAGTTGTAACCAGGGAGAAATTGAGAATGTGCTCAGTTTCAATTGGTCTTCAACGATCATGATGAAGATGAAAAATAGCCAGGTCCAAAGAGGAGTCATTTTCCAGTAAATGAAGTATCGGTGGAGTTGCTACAATCAGTCTCCAAGTGGGAGATCGTTGGGTGTGGAGCCTAATTTTCATCTTGATTCAGAGCACCTTATTTTAGCTAGATTTATACCCCAGGAAAACTGTACACCCTTGGAGTAGCGGGGACTTGCCCCCCCCCTCCCCCTCGGGGTCCGAGGGGCTAAGCCCCCGCCTGGGGGGTCTGGGGGCCAGCGGTCCCTCGGCGGGGGTTTTGGGTGTAGCACCCCCGAAGCTAAAAAAAAATGTAAAATTCCCTTGTAAAAGTATAGTAATTTCTAGTCAATCTAGGCCGTTCATTAGGTGGATGATCTGATTGTAGAAGTTATGTTTAGTTTAGGGTTTTTTGCCCTAGAAGGCAACCCCTCTCTTTATATGAGGGTATTTTATTGCGGCTTTGTAATACATGTGTATTCTCTGAGCGAGAAATAGATAGGGAGACTGTGAGAGAGAATAGAGGATATTATAGTGGATCTGCTGTAGGTTTTACCTATTCATTTTGCTGGATAATAGAAAGGAAGGACTGGATATTTGGGGTGGACATAGCCCAAACTGGGTGAACCATGTATATCTGTGTCTCTCTAGTTTTATGTGTTTTGTGTGCTTGTATTTTCCGCATATTTTATGTGTTGCATTGCTCCATAATATATAATTTTCTAACAACAGGTTTAGTTAGGTTAAGGTTAAGGTTAAGGGTTTGGTTAATGTTAAAGTTAAGGTTAAGGTGAAAGTCAATTTTAAGGTGAATTTTAGGTTAAGGTTAAGGTCAAGGTCATGGTTAAGGTTTGGTCAAGGTTAGGGTTAGGTTATAGTTAAAGTTAAGGTTAATGTTAGCTTAAGGGTAAAGTTAAGGTTAAGGTTATGGTTAAGGTAAGGTTGGGGTAAAGGTTAAGGTTAAGGTTAAGGTTAGGGTTAAGATAAGGTTAAGGTTATGTTAAGGGTAAATTCAAGGTTAAGGTAAGGTTAAGGTTAAGGTTAGGTTAAGGGTATAGTTAAGGTTAAGAATAAGGTTAGGGTAAGGTTAGCGTTAGGTTATAGTTAAGGTTAAGGCTAAGGTTAAGGTTAAGGTTGGTTAAGGTTAAGGTTAAGGTTATGTTAAGGTTAAAATAAGGTTAAGGTTAACGTTAAGGACCTTACCCTTCACCTTATCTTAACCTTAACCTTAACCTTAAATTTAACCTTGACCTTAAATATAAACTAACCCTAACCTTAACCAAACACATAACCTTAACCTTAACCATAAGCATAACCTTACCCTTAACATTAACCTTGACCTTACCTTTAACCTTAACCTTAAACTTACCCCCTTAACCTTAACCTTAACATTAACCTTAACTTTAGCTTGACCAAACCCATAACCTTAACCTTAACCTAAACTTAACCTTAACCTTAAAATTAACCTTAACTTTACCCTTAACTTAACCTTAACCTTAACTTTAACTATAGCCTAACCTAGCCTTAACCTTACCTTAACCTAAATTAACCTTGACCTAACCGTAACCTTAACCTTACTTTAACCTAGCCTAACCAGAACCTTAAACTTAACCATAACCTTAAATTTAACCTTGACCTGAACCTTAACCTCACCCTTAATCTTACCCTTAACCTTAACCTAACCCCAACCTTAACCTAATCTTAACCTTGACCTTAACATAGCCTTAACCTTAACCTTATATTACCCTTAACCTGGACCTGGACCTTAACCCTAACCTTACCTTTACCTTATCCTTAATCTTAACCTAATCTTAACCTAACCTTAACCTTAACCTTAACCTAACCCTAACCTTGACCAAACCCTTAACCTTAACTATAACCTAACCTTAACCTTAACCTTCCCATAAACATAACCTTAAAATTGAGCTTGACTTTACCCATAACCTAACATTGATCTTCCCTTAACCTTAACCCTAATCTTACCCTAACCGTAACCTTAAATTTACCCTTAACCTAATGTTAACCTTAACCTAACCTTAACCTTACCCTTAACCTTGACTTTAACCTTAACCTGAACCCTAACCTTAACCATAACCTTAAAATTAACCTTCCCCTAAACTTAACCATCACCTTAACTTTAACCTTAACCTTAAGGTTAAGGTTATGGTTTTAGTCAGGTTAAGGTTAAGGTTAAGATTATGGTTATGGAAAGGTTAAGGTTAGGTTAAGGTTAAGATTAGGGCAAGGTTAAGGTTAAGGGTTTGGTTAAGGTTAGCGTTAGGTTATAGTTAATTTCAAGGTTAAGTTTAAGGTTAGGGGCAAGGTTAAGGTTACCCTTAACCTTCACCTTAACCTTAACTTTACCCTTAACCTAACCTTAACCGTAACCTTGACCTTAACCTTAACCTTACCCACTTAACCTAAACCTTAACTTTAAGCTGACTAAAGTTGTAACCTTAACCTTACCCTTACCTAACCTTAACGTAAACCTAACCTTTAGGTAAGGTTAAGGTAAGGTTAAGGTTAGCATAAGGGTAAAGTCCAAGTTAAGGCTAACCTTAAACTTAACCTAACGTTAACCAAACCCTTAACCTTAACCTTTACCTAACTAAACCCGTAACCTAACCATAACCTTAATCTTAACCTAACCTTAACTTTGACTTTACCCTAAACATAACCTTAACCTTAACCATAGCCTAACCTTAACCTTACCTTAAGTTTAGGTTAAGGTTAAGGTTCGGTAAGGATAATGTTAAGGTTACGGGTTTAGTCAGGTTAAGGTTAAGGTTAAGGCGGTAAGGTTAAGGTTAAGGTTAAGGTTAGGTTAATGGTAAAGTTATGATTAAGTTGAAGGTTAACGGTAAGGTTAAGGTCAAGGTTACGGGTTTAGTTAGGTAAAGGTTAAGGTTAAGGGTTTTTTAAAGGCTATGGTTAGGTTATAGTTACTGTTAAGGTTAGGGTTAAGGTGACAGTGAAGGTTAAGGTTAAGAACAATAACCTTAACCTTAAGTTTTACTTTTACCTTAACTTTAACCAAAACCTAACATTAACCTTTACCTTAACTATAACCTTAACCTTAAATATGACCTAAACTTAACCTTAACCTTAACCTTAACCTTAACCTTAACCTTAACCTTAACCTTAACCTAACCTTAACCTTAACTTTATCATTAACCTAATCTTAACATTAACTATAACCTAACCCTAACCTTAAATTTAAATTTAACCTTATCTTAACCTTCACCTTCATTATAACCTAACCTTAACCTTGACCTTAACTATAACCTAACCCTAATCTTGACCAAACCCTTAACCTTAACCTTAACTTGACTAAACCCATAACACCTAACCTTAGCCTTGACCAAACCCTTAACCTTAACCTTAACTTTTCCCTTAACATAATCTCAACGCTAACCTAACCTTAACCTTGGCTTTACCCTTAACCTAACATTAACTTTGACCTTAACTATAACCTAACCCTAATCTTGACCAAAACTTAACCTTAAACTTAACTTAACCTTAACCTTAACCTTAACCTTAACCTTCCCACTTTAACCATAACTTTACACTTAACCTTAACCTTAGCCTTAACCTGACCCTTACATAATCTTAAAATTAACCTAACCTTAACCTTAACTTTACCTTTAACCTAACCTTAACCTTAACTTTACCCTTAACCTAACCCTAATCTTTACCTTAACTATAACCTAACCCTAACCTTGACCAAACCCTTAACCTTAACCTTACCCTTAACCTTAACTTAACCTAACTTAACCTTAACCTTATCTTGACCTTAACCTTCACTATAACCTAACTATAACCTTGACCTTAACTATAACCTAACCCTAACCTTGACCAAACCCCTAACCTTAACCTTGACCAAACCCTTAACCTTAACCTTGACCTTACCCCCTTAACCTAACCTTAACCTTCCCCTAACCTGAACCTTAACCTTAACCTAACCTTAACCTTAACTTTATCTTAACTTTGACTTTACCCTTAGCCTAACCTTAACCTTAACAATATCTTACCCTTAACCTATCCTTAGGGTTTGGTCAAGGATAGGGTTAGGTTATATTTAAAGTTAAGGTTAAGGTCAAGGTTAAGGTTAAGTAAGGTTAAGGTTAAGGTTAAGTTCAGGGTAAAGTTAAGGTCAAGGTTAAGGTTTGGTTAAGGGTAAGATAAGTGTAAGGTTAGGGTTAAGGTTAGGGTAAGGTTAAGGTTAAGGCTATTGTTAAGGGTTTGGTCAAGGTTAGGGTTAGGTTATACTAAAGGTTAAGGTTAAGATAAGGTTAAGGTTTAGGTCAAGCTTAAGGTTAAGGTTAGGGTAAAGGCTCAGATCAAGGTTAAGGTTAAGGTTAGGTTATAGTGAAGTTTAAGGTTAGGACCCGTAACTCTAACCTTAACCTTTACCTTGAATTTACCCTTAACTTGACCCTAACTTTAACCTTAACCTTAACCTTATCTTAACCTTAACCTAACCTTAACATAACTATAACCTTACCCTTAACCTTAACCTTGACCTTAACTATAACCTAACCCTAACCTTGACGAAACCATTAAGCTTAACCTTAACCTAACTTTAACCTTACCCTTAACCTTACCCTTAAACTTAACTATAAGTTAACCCTAACCTTGACCAAACCCTTAACCTTAACGTTAATCTTAACCTTTGCTTAACCCTAACCTTGACCTTAAATCTAACCTTAACCTTACCCTTTACCTTAACATTAACCTTAACCTTACCCTAACCTTAACCTTTACTTTACCCTTAACCTAACCTTAACATTTACTATAACCTAACCATAACCTTGACAAAACCATAACCTTAACCTTAACTTTACCCTTAACCTAACCTTAACCTTAACCTTGAATTTACCCTTAACTTAAGCTTAACCTTCACTATAACCTTAACCTAACCTTTACCAAACCCTTAACCTTAACCTTAACCTTGACCTTGACCTTAACTTTTATTATAACCTCACCCTAACCTTGACCAAACACTTAACATTAACTTTAACTTAACCTTAACCTTAACCTTAACCTTAACTTTAACCTAACCTTGACCTTGACCTTGACCTGAACCTTAACCTTAACCTTAACCTAACCTAACCTTAACCTTCACCTTGACCCTAACCTTGACCAAACCCTTAACGTTAACCTTAACCTGACTAACCTTAACCTGACTAAACCCTTAAGGTAAGGGTAATGTTAAATTTAAGGTTAAGGTCAATGTCAAGGTTAAGGTTAAGTTAGGATAAGGTAAGGTTATAGTTAGGTTAAGGTTAAGGTTAAGGTTAAGGTTAAGGGGGTAAGCGTTAACCTTAACCTGAATAAACCCGTAACCTTAACCTTAACATTAACCTTAACCTTAACCTAACCTTAACATAACCTTAACCTTAACCTTAAACTTACCCTTAACCTTCACCTTTAACCTTAACCTAACTCTAACATTGACGTGAACCTTAACCTAAACTTAACCTTAACCTTACCCTTAACCTTACCTTACCCTTAGCCTTAAAATAACCTTAAACTTACCTTAACCATTAACCTAACCCTAACAATAAGGTTAAGGTTAAGGTTACGTTAAGGGTAAAGTTAAGGTTATAGTTTGGGTAGTTTAGGGTAAGGTTAAGGTTAAGGGTAAGGTTAAGGTTAAGGTCAAGGTTATGGTTAAGGTTAAGGTTCGGGTTAGGTTAAGGGTAAAGTTAAGGTTATAGTTAAAGTTAAGGTTAGGTTAAGGTTAAGGTAAGTTTATAGCTAAGGTCAAGATTAGGTTAAGGTTAAGGTTAGGTAAAGGTTAAGCGTAAGGTTAACGTTAAGGTTAAGGTCAAGGTCAAGGTTAACCTTAAGCTAACCTTAACCTTAACCTTAATTTTTCGCTTAGGTTACGAGTTTAGTTTCTTAAGGTTAAAGTTAAGTGTTTGGTCAAGGTTAAGGTTAAGTTGAAGGTTAAGGGTAAGGTCAAGGTTAAGGGTAAGGTTAAGGTGAAGGTTAAGGGTAAGGTAAGGGTTAAGGGTAAGTTCAATGTTAAGGGTAAAGTTCACGTTAAGGTGAAGATTAAGGGTAAGGTTAAGGTTAAGGTTACGGGTTTATTCAGGTTAAGGTTAAGGTTAGGGATAAGGTTAAGGTTAAGGTTAGGGGAAGGTTAAGGTTAAAGTTAGCTTAAGGTAAGGTATTGGTCAAGGTTAAGGCTAAGGGTTTGGTCAAGGTTAGGGTTAGGTTAGAGTTAAGTTTAAGGTTAGGTTAAGGGTAAGATAAGGTTAACGTTAAGGTTAAGGTTAGGTGAAGGTGAAGGTCAAGATTAAGGTTAAGGGTAAAGTAAAGGTTAAGGTTACGGTTAAGGTTAAGGATTTGGTGAAGGTTAGGGTTAGGTTATCCCTTAATGTTAGGGTAAAGTTAAAGTTAAGTTCAATTTTAGGTTAAGGTTAAGGTTAAGGTTAAGGTTAATTTTGAACTTGACCTTGCCCTTAACCTTAACCTTAACCTAACCTTAACCTTAACCTAATCTTGACCTTAGCTTAATCCTAACCTTAACCTTAACCTAACCTTAACTTTAACCATAACCTTAAATTTACCCTTAAGGTTAAGGTTAAGGTTAGGTTAAGGGTAAGGGTAATGTCAAGGTTAAGGTTATGGTTATGGGAAGGTTAAGGTTAAGGTTAAAGTCAAGGTTAAGGATTTGGTAAAGGTTAGGGTTAGGTTATAGTTAAGGTCAAGGTTAAGGTTCGGTTCAGGTTAAAGTTATGTTAAGGTTTAGTCAGGTTAAGCTTAAGGTTAAGAGTTTGGTCAAGGTTAAAGTTAAGGATTTGGTCAAGGTTAGCGTTAGGTTATAGTCAAGGTTAAGGTTAAGGTTAGGGTAAAGTAAAATTTAAGGTTAAGGTCAGGTTAAGTTTAAGGTTAAGGTTAAGGGTTTGGTCAAGATTAGGGTTAGGTTAAGGGGAAAGGTTAATGTTAAGGTTAAGGTTAAGGTTAAGGGTTTGGTCAATGTTAGGGTTTGGTTATAGTTAAGGTCAAGGTTATGTTAGGTTATAGTTAAGGTCAAGGTTAAGGTTAAGGGGGTAAGGTTAAGGTTAAGTTTAAGATTAAGGTTAAGGGTTTCATCAAGGTTAGGGTTAGGTTTTTAGTTAAGTTCTAGGTTAATCTTATTTTAAGGTTAAGATTAGGTTAAGGGTAAAGTTAAGGTTATGGTTAGGGTAAGGTTTTTGTTAAGGGTAAAGATAAGTTTATGGTTAAGGTTAATTTAGGTTAAAGTAAGGTTAAGGTTACGGTTAGGTAAAGGTTAAGGTTAGGTTCAGTTAAGGGTAAAGTTAAGGTGAAGGTTAGTGTTAGGTCCCTATATTACTAGTATAGTCCCTTATTGTTGTTAGTGTAACCCCTTTATTCTTATTATTGTACCCTTGTAACCCCCATTTTTTTATTATTGTGCCCTTAAATTATTATTTTTAGGTCGGCTAGGATTACATTGTGGCCCACTAGGATTACATTATGGCCCCATGGACTCCTATATATAGAAAGGAGGTTGTGTAAATTTTATCATCCAAGAATGGTTGATTTATGTAATGTAATTGAGATTGCCCCCTCGAAGTGGCTTATTTCTAAGGCATTGATGTCTCATTTCTTCTATTTTTGAAGCTGGTTACACAAAATTTGGTATCAAATGTTTGGATTCTAGGGTTTCACTACTCTAAATAGGTCATCATGGAATTTTTGCTATAAATTTTTTTCTACGAAGGTTCAGAATCTGAAATTTTTAGGGTGCGAACCTGAAATCCTGAGGAAACTCGTCAAAAAATTTTAGAGCATGGTTCGAAATATTTTCGGAGATATGATCAGTGGAAGGTAGTGTTTTTTTAGGGTCCTGAATTTCATCTCAAAGAGATGATCATCGGAAAATATTCATAACTCTCTCTCTCTGAGCATCGGATTGGAGTACCGTAAAAAGTGTTTAAAAGTAAATGGAATTTAGTTTCTTGGCTATCAAATTAGAATGAAGACTGAATATATTCCAAAAACATCACTTCGAACTCATGAGGGTCATTATGAATATTTGATCATGCCTTTTGGCCTTACCAATGCACCTTCTACATTTCAAGGGTTGATGAATTCCATTTTCAAACCCTTCCTTAGAAAATTTTTGCTAGTATTTTTTGATGATATACGAATCTACAGTAGGTCTTGGAAGGATCATGTTCAACATGTTGACATGGTGCTCAAACTATTGCAGGAGAAACAATTATATGCAAAAACATCCAAATGTTTCTTTGGAGTACAAGAGGTGGAATATCTGGGTCATATTGTATCCCACGAGGGTGTTAAGGTAGACCCTAACAAAATTAAAGCCATTAAGGAATGGAAAGTCCCACAACCATAAAGCAGTTGCGAGGATTTCTTGGGTTAACAAGGTATTCTCGCAATTTTGTTAAGAATTATGGGAGAATAGCAGCACCTCTAACAATATTATTGAAGAAAGATGAATTTTAATGGAATCCTGAAGTAACTAAGGCCTTTGAACATCTTAAAGAGGCAATGTGCCTAGCACCGGTCTTAGCTACACCAGACTTCACAAAAACCTTTATTATGGAATGTGATGCCTCAGGAAATGGAATTGGTATTGTTTTAATGCAAGAAGGAAGACCCATTTATTTTTAAAGTCATCCAATCAAAGGAAAGTATTTACAGAAACCTATTTATGAGAAGGAAATGTTAGCAATACCGCATGCACTAAAGAAATGGAAAACTTACCTAATGGGAAGACACTTCAAGGTAAAAACTGATCATGATAGTCTTAAACACTTTTTGGAACAAATATTATCGTCAGAAGAGCAGCAAAAATGGGTCACAAAGATGTTGGGTTATGACTTTGAAATAATCTACAAAAAAGGAAAGCTAATGTTGTTGCAAATGCACTCTCAAGAAAGAATGAAGAGGTGGAAGCATTGCTTTGTGCCATTTCTATTATCCAACCAGATTGGATAACCGAAGCAAGGGATGAATGGAATAAGGACGAAGAAGTGTGGACACTCAGTCAAAAGTTGCAGCAAGATCCTAGTACATCTGATACATTTAGTTGGAAAAATGATTCCTTATGGTAAAAATATCACTTATATCTTTGTAATAATTCCTAACTAAACAAAATATTCTTTTGGAATTGCACACTTCTCCTTTAGGATGACACTTAGGATTTTTAAGAAATTACCATAGGGTGAAGAAATAATTTTTTTGGGATGGCCTTAAATTTTATATTCAAAATTTTGTGGCGGAACATTTGTTTTTCCAGGAAAATAAATTTGAGACAATTAAGATCCCGGGTCTTCTACAACCTTTATCCATTCCAATTCAACATTGGGAGAGATTTCAATGGATTTTATCACAGGTTTACCTAAGTCCGAAGGAAAGAGTGTCATCATGGTGATAGTTGATAGACTTACCAAGTATGTACACTTTTGTGCATTATCTCATCCATTTAAAGCAAGTACAGTTGCTATTACATTTATGGACACAATTCAAAAGCTACATGGAAACCCAAAGGTCATTGTGAACGACGTAGATCCCATTTTACCGGAAATTTTGATGGAGTTATTTTCTAGTTTTTGGGTACTCAATTAGCTCTATAGCCAATCTTATCATCCTCAATCTGATGGTCAAACTGAGATAGTAAATAAATTTTTGGAAGGATATCTTCGTTGTTTTGTATCTGATAAAAAAACACAATGGGTCAAGTGGTTACCTCTCGCTGAATGGTGGTATAACACTTCCTTCCATACTGCAGTAAAAATGACCCCATTTATGGAACTTTATGGATATCATCCACCATCCATCACATCATATTTAAGGGAAAATTTGAAGGTTCAAGAAGTGGAAGATCACATCGAGCATCAACAAGAATTTCTCCAACTCTTAAAGGATAATCTTAATTTGGAATAAAATCAAATCAAACAATAGGCAGATCAACATCACAGTGAGAGAATTTTTGATGTAGGAGATTGGGTATTTTTACTGCTACAACCATACAAACAAATGTCCCTCAAGAAAGCTAAGAACGATAATAAATTATCGCCAAATTACTATGGTCCTTACAAGGTGTTGCAAAACATTAGTACTATGGAATACAAATTGGAGCTTCCTGCTTCTTCGCGAGTGCATCCAGTTTTCCATGTTTCATGCTTAAAGAAGGTTATAGGTGAAAATATTCTAGTTAAAATAATATTTCCAGAAGTTGATGAGGAAGGAAAAATCATATTGGAACCTGAAGCGGTCACGAAAACAAGAACTCGACAGCTACGGAATCGATCAATTTCAGAGTATCTCATCAAATGGAAGAACTTACCCACTAAAGATTCTACATGGCAGGATGATAATTTTATACAGAAGCACCCAGAGTTACTCAAGTGTTGAGGACAACACTTTTTTGAAGGAGGGGCATGTTAGGTCCCTATATTACTAGTATAGTCTCTTATTGTTGTTAGTGTAACCCCCTTATTCTTATTATTGTACCCTTGTAACCCCCATTTTGTTATTATTATGCCCTTAAATTATTATTTTTAGGTCGGTTACGATTACATTGTGGCCCGCTAGGATTATATTATGGCCTCTTGGACTCATATATATAGAAAAGAGGTTTTGTAAGTTGTATCATCCAAAAATGGTTCATTTATGTAACGTGTTGGAGGTTGCCCCCTGGAAGTGGCTTATTTCTAAGGTGTTGATATCTCTTTTCTTCTATTTTTGGAGCTTGTTACACAACAATTAGGTTAAGGGTAAAGCTAAGGTTAAGTTTAAGGTTAGTTTAAGGTTAAGGTTAAGGGTAAAGATAAGGTTATGGTTAAGGTTAAGGTTAGGTTTAGGTGATAGTTAAGGTTAAGATTAAGCTTAAGGTTAGGTTAAGGGTAAAGTTAAGGTTAAAGTTAAGCTTTGGTCAGGTTAAGGTTAAGGGTAAGGTTAAGGTTAAGGTTAAGGTTAAGGTTACGTTATAGTTAAGTTTATGTTAAGGTCAAGGTTAAGGGTGTGGGATGGTTAAGAATAAGGTTAAGGGTTTGTTCAAGGTTAGGGTTAGGTTATAGTCAAGGTTACATTAAGGTAAAGGTTATGGTTAAGGTTAGGGTTGAGGGTAAAATCAAGGTTAAGGTTAGGTTAAGGTTCAAGTTACGAGTTTAGTCAGGTTAAGGTTATGTTAAGGTAGAGGTTATGGCTAAGGTTACGTTAAGGTAAATGTTATGGTTAAGGTTAGGGTTTAGGGTAAAGTCAAGGTTAAGGTTTGGTTAAGGTTAAGGTTAAGGTTAAGGGTTTGGTCAAGTTTAGGGTTAGGTTATAGTTAAGGTCAAGGTTAAGGTTAGGTTAAGGTTAAGGTTAAGGTTAAGGTTAAGTTAAGGTTAATGTTAAGGGTTTGGTTAAGGTTAAGGTTATATTTAAGGTCAACGTTAAGGTTAAGGTTATGGTTAAGGTTAAGGATAAGGTTAGTTAAAGGTTAATGTTAAGGGTAGATTATAGTGAAGGCTAAGGTTAAGACACATAACCTTAAACCTTAATCTTAACCTAACCTTAAACTTAACCTTATCTTAACCTTAAGCTTAAGCTTAACCTAACCTAACATTAACCTTAACCTTAACTTTACCTTTAACCTTACCTCAACCATAACCTTAAAATTACCCTTTATATAACATTAACCTTGACCTTAACTATAACCTAACCCTAACCCTGACTTTATCATTATCTTAACCTTACCTTTAATATAACCTTAACCTTGACCTTAACTATAACCCAACCCTAACCTTGACCAAACACTTGACATTAAACTTAACTTTAACCTAACCATAACCTTAACTAAACCCTTAACCTTAACCTTAACCTTAACATTAACCTTACCCTAACCTTAACCTTAACCTTACCCTAACATTACCCTAACCATAACCTTAACTCTAACCTGAACCTAACCTGAACCAAACCCTTAACCTTAACCTTAACTTAACCTTAACCAAACCCTTAACCTTAACCTTAACCTAACCTTAACCTTGAATTTACCCTTAACTTAACCTTAAACTTAACTATAACCTAACCCTAACCTTGACCTTAACTTTATCCTTAACCTTGACCTTAACCTTAACCTTAACCTTGACCTTGACCTTAAGCTAACCTTAACCTTAATCGTATCCTTATCTTACCCTTAACCTAACCTTAACCTTAACTATAACCTAACCCTAACCTTGAATTTACCTTAACCTAACTTTAACCTTAACCTTCCCATAAACATAACCTTAACCTTCACTTTAACCTTCCCATAACCTTATTCTTAACCTTAACCATAACCTAACCTTAACCTTGACCTTAACCATAACCTAACCATAACATTGACTAAAAACTTAACCTTAACCTTAATCTTAACCTTAACCTTAACCTTAACCTTAACCTAACCCTAACCTTACCCTAACCTTAACCCTAAACATAACCTAAATTTACCCTTAACCTAACCTTAACATAACCTTAACCTAACCTTAACCTTAACCTTACCATTAGCCTTATCTTAACCTTACCTTAGGCATAACCCTAACCTTGACCTTAACTATAACCTAACCCTAACCTTGACCAAACCCTTAAGCTTAACATTAACCTTAATTTTACCCTTAACCTAACCTTTACCTTATCCTTAACCTTAACTTGAACCTTAACCCTAACTTTAACCTTAACCTAACCTTAACCTTGACTTTACCTTTAACCTTAACCTTAATCTGACTAAAGCCGTAACCTTAACCTTAACCTAACCTTAACCTTGACCTTAACTATAACCTAGCCCTAACCTTAACCTTGACTTTACCCTTAGCGTAACCTTAACCTTAACTTTACCTAACGAAAGTTAAGGTTAAGGTTATGATTAAGGTAAAGGTTAAGATAATGTTAAGGTTAGGTTAAGGTTAAGGTTAAGGTTACAGGTTTAGTCAGGTTAAGGTTAAGTTTAATGTTAAGGTTAAGGTTATATTAAGGTTGAGGTTAAGGTTAAGGGTTTGGGAAGGTTAAGGTTAAGGTGAAAGTTAAGGTTAAGGTCAAGGTCAAGGTTAAGGTTAACGTTAAGGTCAAGGTTAAGGGTAAAGTTAAGGTGAAGGTTAGGGTTAGGTTATAGTTAAGGTTAAGGTTAGGTTAAGGGTAAAGTCAAGGTTAAGGTTAAGGTGAAGGTTCAGGATAAGGTTAAGGTTAAGGGTTACACCTTGACTTTACCCTTAAATTATCCTTAACCTTCACTGTAACCTAACCCTAACCTTTACCAAACCCTTAACCTAACCCTAAACTTAACCTTAACCATCCTATAACCATAACCTTAACCTTAAGCTTAACCTAACCTTAACCTTAACCTTAACTATAAGCTAACCCTAACCTTGAAAAAACCTTACCCTTAAGGTCAAGGTTAAGGTTAAGGTTAAGGTTAGCTAAAGGTTTAGGTTAAGCTTAAGATTAAGGTTAAGTTAAGGTTAATTTTATGTTTAAGGTTAAGGGTAAAGATAAGGTTAAGGTTAAGGGGTTAAGGTTAGGTTAAGGTAAAGTCAAGGTTAAGGTTAAGGTGACCGTTAAGGTTAAGGTTAAGTTAAGGTTAAAGTTAGGTTAAGGTTAAGTTAAGGGTAAAGTCAAGGTTAAGGGTAAGGTTAAATTGAAGCTTAAGGTTATAGTTAAGTTAATGTTAAGGTTAAGGTTAAGGTTATTGTTAAGGTTAATGTTAATGTTAAGGTTAAGGGTAAAGATAAAGTAATGGTTAAGGTTACGTTAAGGGTAAAGTCAAGCTTAAAGTTAGGATAAGTTTAAGGTTAAGCTTATGGTTAAGGTAAGGTTAGGATAAGGTTAAGGTTAAGGTTATGGTTAAGGTAAGGTTAAGATAAAGCTGAGGGTAAGGTTAATGTTAAGGTTAAGTTAAGGTTATGGTTAAGGTAAGGTTAAATGTAAAGTTAAGGTTAAGTTTAGGTTAAGGTTAAGATAAGTTTAAGGGTAAGGTTAAGGTCAAGGTCAATGTTAAGGTCAAGGTTTAGGTTAAGGCTAAGGTTAAGGTCAAGGGTAAGATCAACATTAAGGTTATGGTTATGGGAAGGTTAAGGTTAATTTTATGTTTAGGGGAAGGTTAAGGTTAAGGTTAGGATTACGGTTAAGTTTAGGGGAAGGTTAAGGTTAAGATTAAGGTTAAGTTAAGGTTACAGTTAAGGTTTGGTCAAGGTTATGGTTAGGTTATGGTTAAAGTTATGGTTAGGTTAAGGGTAAATTAAAGGATAAGGTTATGGTTATGGGAAGGTTAAGGTTAAATTTAAGGGGTTAAGGTTAGGTTAAAGGTAAATTCAAGGTAAAGGTTAAGGTTAAGGTTAAGGTTATGTTTATGGGAACGTTAAGGTTAAGGGTTTGATGAAGGTTAGGGTTAGGTAATAGTTAAGGTCAAGGTTAGGTTAGATTATAGTTAAAGTTAGGGTTAAGGTCAATGTTAAAGTTAAGTTAAGGTTAAGGTTAAGGTTAAGGTCAAGGTCAAGGTCAAGGTCAAGGTTAAGGTTAGGTTAAGGTTAAGGTTAAGGTTAGGATTAGGTTATACTTAAATTTATGGTTATGGTAATGTTAGGGTTAGGTTATAGTTAAGGTTAAGGTTAGGTTAAGGCTAGAGTTAAGGTTAAAATTAGGTTAAATTTAAGGTTAAGGTTATCGTTATGGTTATGGGAAGGTTAAGGTTAAGGTTAAGTTAAGGTTACAGTTAAGGTTAAGGTTAAATTTAAGGTTAATGTTAAGGTTAAGGGTTTGGTCAAGGTTAGGGTAGGTTATAGTTAAGGTTAAGGTTAGGTTATCTTATAGTTAAAGTTAAGGTTAAGGTTAAGGATCAGGTTAAGGTTAACGTTAGGGTTAGGTTACAGTGAAGATTAAGGTTAAGACCCATCAACTTAACCTTGACCTTACCCTTATATTTAACCTTAACTTTAACCATAAAATTGACTTTACCCTTATCTTAACCTTAACCTTCACTATAACCTAACCCTAACATTGACCAAACACTTAATATTAACCTTAACCTTACCCTTACCCTTACCCTTACCATTAACCTTAATAAATCCATAACCTTAACCTTAACCTTAACCTAACCCTAACTTTGACCAAACCCAACCTTAACCTTGACCAAACCCTTAACCTTAACGTTACCGTGACCAAACCTGTAACCTTAACCTTAACCCTAAATATAACCTAACCCTAACCTTGGCCAAACTCTTCACCTTAACCTTAAACTTAACTTTAACCTTCCCCTAACCTTAACCCTAACATTAACCTTAACCCTTAACCTTAAACTTACCCCCTTAACCTTAACCATAACCCTAACCTTGACCAAATTCTTAACCTTAACCTTAACCTTAACATTAATCTTGACCTTAACGTTAACATAACCTTAACCAAACCCAACCCTAACCTTGACCAAACCCTTAACCTTAACCTGACTAAACCCGTAACCTTAACCTTAACCTTACCCTAACCTTAACCTTGCTTTAACCTAACTTTAAGCTTAACCTTCCCCTAGCCTTAACCCTAAACTTACCCTAACCTTACCCCTAATGCTAACCTTGACCAAAGCGTTAGCCTTAACCTTACCTTAACCTTACCCTTAACCTTCACGTTAACCTTCACCTTAACCTTAACCTTATCCTTACCCTTAACCTTCACCTTAACCCTAAACTTGACTTTACCGTTAACCTAACCCTAACCGTAACCTTAAATTTACCCTTAACCTTGACCTTAACCTTAACCTTAACCCTTACCTTGACCTTATCCTAACCTTAAAATTAACCCTAAAATTAACCTTATCTTATCATTACCCTAACCTTAACCTTAACTAGAACCTAACCCTCACCTTAACCTAACCTTAACCTTCCCCTAACCTTAACCCTAATCGTAACCTTAACTTTAACCTAACCTTAACCTTCACCCTATCCTAACCTAATATTAACCTTAAAATTAATCTAACCCTAACCTTGATCAAACCAATAACCCTAACTATAACCTAACCCTAACCTTGACCTTAACTTTACCATTAACCTTGACCTTAACGTTAACCTAACCTTAACCTTAACTTAACCCTTAACCAAATATTAACCTTAACCTTAACCTTGACTTTACCCTTAACATAACCTTAACCTTGACCTTAACTATAAACTAACCGTAACTTTTACCAAAGATTAACATTAACCTTAACCTAATCTTAACCTTAACCTAACCGTAACCTTAACTTAACCTTAACCTTAACCTTAGCCTTAGCCTTAGCCTAACCATAACCTTAACCTTAACCTTAACCTAACCCTAGCCTTCACTTTACCCTTAACCAAACTTTAACCTTGACCTTAATCCTAAAATATTCTTAACCTTAAGCTTACCCTAACCTTAACCTTAAACTTAATGTTAAACTTAACCTGACAAAACCCGTAACCTTAAACTTACATTAACCTAACTTTAACCTTAACCTTAACCTAACCTTAACATTAACCTTACCCTAAACTTACCCTTAACTTTGCCCATAACCTTACCCTTAACCTAATCTTGACCTTGACCAAACCCTTAACCTAACCTTAACCTTAACCTTAACCTTAACCTCAACCTTAGCCTAACCCTAACCAAGGTTAAGGTTTAGGTGAAGGTTAGGTTAAGGGTAAACGTAAGGTTAAGGTTAAGGTTTGGTAAAGGTTAGGGTTAGGTTATAGTTAATGTTAAGATAAGTTTAAGGTTAAGGTTAAGGTTAAGGGTAAGGTTAGGTTAAGGGTAAAGTTAAGGTTAAGGGTAAGTGTAAGGGTAAGGTTAAGGTTAAGGTCAAGGTCAAGGTTAGTGTCAAGGTTAAGGTTAGGTTAAGGGTAAAGTTAAGGTTAAGGTGAAGGTTAAGGGTAAGGTTAAGGTTAAGGTTAAGGGTTTAGTAATGGTTAGGGTTAGGTTATAGTGAAGGTTAATGTTAATTTAATGGTAAAGTCAAGGTTATGGTTAGGGTAAGGTCAAGGTTAAGGGTAAGTTAATAGTTAGGTTAAGTTTAAGGTTAAGGTTAGGTTAAGGTTAAGATAAGATTAATGTTAAAGGTTTGGTCAAGGTTAGGGTTAGGATATAGTTAAGGTTAAGGTTAGGTTTAGTTAAGGTTAAGGTCAAGGTTAAGGGTAAGGTAAAGGTTAAGTTCAGGTAAATATTATGTTAAGGGTAAAGTTAAGGTTAAGGTTAGGTTAAAGGTAAAGTTAAGGTTAAGGTTAGGGTTAAAGTTAAGGTTAGGTTTCGGGAAGGTTAAGGTTAAAGTTAAGGTTAGGGTTAAGGGTTTGGTCAAGGATAGGGTTAGGTTATAGTTAAGGTTAAGGTGAAGGTTAAGGGTAAGGTTAAGGTTAAGGTTACAAGTTTATTCAGGTTAACGTTAAGGTTAAGGGTTTGGTCAATGTTACGGTTAGGTTAAGGTTAAGGGTTTGTTTGGTCAATGTTAGGTTAAGGTTAAGGTCAGGGTTAGGTTAAGGTTAGGTTAAGGTTAAGGGTTTGTTACACTAAAAACTGTTATCCTGACATTTTGCTATGAGTATGAACTCATTATTACTCATAATTCCTCCTTTTGCAAGTCTAACATATCAGCTCCTCATGTCAAGCTTTCAAAATAAGAGAAAAGTTCCTAAAAATCCCCTAAACAATGGTATCGCCCTTTCTCTATTCATTGCCTGTGGTCCCGCACCTAAATTTCAGCTTACCTGCGGAACCATACCGCACATTTTTTTTCTTATGGGTGCGGACCTCTTTAAAACTCAAAAAGGCGATAAAGTAAAGATAAAAAGTTGATTTCAGATGAATTCTAGAAGATTCTAGATGGGAATTTTCGGGAATGGATACGCTTTGAGAAGGTTCATGCATCCCTCAATTGATGGAGCTAACCCCTTGATGTAAGGAGCTAATCCCTTTGAAGGAGGATTCTATCCCTTCATATTTGGAACAGAAAAACTCCTCTTTTCCACTATAAAAAGAGGCCTTGGGTAGCCTCAAAGGGAGTTCAAGCTTTGAGATATTTGAAGTTAAATGTTGTTGAGATTCAGACTTAGTTAACTAAGACTTTCTGTGAGGTTAAATCACTCATCTCTATCTGTCTTGGTTTAAAGAGTGCAATGCTTGTCAAAGTAGAAGAGATTCCTGCTTCAGACCCCAAGAGGACCTGCACGACATCAATGCACAGGTTGTAAAGGTTTTCTTTTATTTGAAGTTAATACAAATATACTCATTTCTCTCATTAAACTATCTATTCATGGTTTATTTCATAAATTCCTTGATCATTATGATGAGTATGATTTATAATAATGTCTATACAGGTGCTATGTAATCTTTTTGCTTGTTTGTGACTGCAGATTCACGAGGAACGTTCTTTCAAGTGCATGGGAAGGACTTTAACGAGATCAAGCAAGCACTGGACATAAGGTAGGCATAACACCTATATAGCATTTTTAGGAATCTTGTATGCTTAGAGAGAGATTAGTATAATTGGCTGTTTGTTGCTAGTTACTTTTAGTACTAGAGAGATCAGTCTTGTCCGCAAGACGGATTAATATACACAACAAAATGGCGACTCCGCTGGGGAAGAACTTGTTGTTTTTGGTTCTCTTTTATTTTTGATTTGAGGAAACATTTTTCCTGGTTTTTGATTGATGCATATTTGTCTGGGTAATTTATATTTTCCCTGTTTTTGAAAATTTAGAAATATTTTAAGTTTTTCTATAATTTTTCCTAGGACCGCACTCTGGCTTACTTTGACAGTGCGGGCAGGTTCGCACTTTTTGTAAAGAATACAGTGCGGGACCGCACCTGTCAATACTGGTTGCCTGCGGACCCTGTTAAAATTTTAGAAAATCTCTAGATTTCTTTCTCTAGTTTATTTTTATTTGGATTTAGCCTTTTGGTGTCTGCCCAGACTGATTATTGTTTCTGTTAAGAATTTTTTGTGAATGAATTCCAACAGTGTTGATGTTTTGATGATTTTCTAGAAGATTTTGCAGTTTGGATTGTTTTTCTACTTGGTCTTTGTAGCGATTCGAACTTTTGACAATTTGTAGTATCTCAGATTACATTGATCTCTTTTTGTCTTTTGAATCCGACCTGATTGTGAAAACATCCTATATTGAGAATTTGAGCCTTTTGTTTCTTTGCGAATCTTCTAAAAACTTGGTTTAAAGTTTTGAATTTCATTTTTTTTTTTTTTTTAAACATATTTTGAGTGTTTTTGATCTGTTTGTTATTTTAAACAAATAGACTCTTAGTTTGCTGAACAACTAAGAAAAAAATTCTTCAAAAAAAAAATCTTAAAGCTTTTACTCAATTTAGATTGTTTAAAATCATAGTTCTCAAGATTAGATTTTGTAGTTTTGAGTGGTTTTTAATTTTTATAGCTTTCTTTCGGAGGAAAATTGTTTTGTAGCTTCAAGTCTCGAAAGAAAAAGGGTTTTGTTATGAGCTTGATATATATCATCATTGAAAAGACAAAATATTTTCTTTCAATCATTCTTCATGTTTAAAGAAGGAATTGTTTATTAAAAGAATTGCATTTTCCAACTCTTTCTTAGATATAAGTTCATTGAAAGAAAAAGAATTGATTATCATTCTAGGTGAATTTTAGTGTTTTTTGGAAGTCGAGTCTTCACATCATCAAAGTTTCATTTCCGCACCCATTGACTTAAGAAACAGCTCATAAAAGTAACGCTTAATTAAAATTCATCTAGTAATCTTTTATTTCTAGGGCTCTTATCACCAACATAGCTTAGGCTAGTATCTTGGAGTAGGGAGTAATTAACTCTCCAAGATAGCTAAAACAAACAAGTAGACAAATCTTGCAGTAGGAAGAAATTCCAATTGTTGCATTTATGCTTTGGGAAGCTCCTCCTAAAGGAGTCAAGCACGAGATCATATCTGAACCAGTGGGGTAATCAATCCTTCCTCATTGGGAATGATAGAATATATACACGTATTAACAATGGTAAACCTCGGATAGACCATTGTCGAGGAGCCAGGGATCACTTGTCGGTAAACCTTGGATTATTTCAAGGAGCCTTCAAGGGGATTGAGCTTTGTTACTCTACCCTTGCGTGTGTGTCGGGTCGTAGACTGTTCCTCCAGGTATATTTGTTTCAGTTGGTAACCGTAGTGGCCATAATCTTTAGGATTCTTTCCTAAGGTGATGGTGGAGGGAAGATCCCACTATACCTGGAACAGACGTCGGCTAGACTCACTTGGACTCTCCAGAGGGTTATCTTCACTCGAGATGGTATAGTGGAGAAACTTGCACCAGTCCGTTTCATTAAGCAGGTTGTCAGGGTAACTGTTCCAACTGCCATTTTCGTGTTAAAATTCTACTAAGTTGGATTTCATCACCAACTAGTGTTTTTAGTACGGAAAGTTACCTGTTTGTGTGTGGTTTGAACTCTTAGATTTTTAAGCGAATGATTCAATTGTTTGTTTCTTAGAGACTTTAGGTGTTATCATTGAAATTTTTCTTTGTTTGCGTGTGATTAGATAATTTTTAATCATGGCAGAATTGCCGAGAAAATCCCGGAGAATACAAGGGAAACCCCCTGAATATTCACCAAGTCAACTTGAAGGGCTTCATGCTCTGGTAGCATCTAGTAGTAGTAGAATTAGATCAAAAGAAATTGTAAGTTCATCTATAGTTATACATCCTGATCATCAAATACCTACAACAGAATACATTCAAGAACCGATTTCATTTTCTGAAGTTACTGAAAGTATTTCTTCTTCTGGTGAATTATCTGACGAACCTGAAATCTCTGAACCTGAAACTGAATCTTCTATTTTGGAAACATCCTCAGGATTTATTACACCAACTTCTAGCGATCCAGGTTCACCTAGGGTAAGAAATATCATTACAAACAATCTTCCCTCTGGACTTATTTCTATTGAAGAACTTACTAATCCAGATGAAGACATATCTCTTTCCGACTCCCCTCAATCGTTAAATCTTAGGGAGCGTGAATCTATTTTCTACAGCTCCATTCGAACTAATCCTTGGTATCTCTCTTTAACGAATTTTTTAGAGAATCCGGGTCTTTCTTTTTATCCACCTCGAATTCCATTTCATCCTACACCCAGAGGTTATTATCCGTCATCTTTTATGGCTGGAGAGTCATCCATGTTTTCTCAAACGCCGGAATCATTTTTACATGGTGGTCCTTCTGTTCCTTCGAGATATCAGTCTTTTTCTGGTACTTTCTCAGGAGCAACTCCTCAACCCATTGAAAATGTGTTATCATCTAGTCTTGATGGACTTAAAATTGAATCGTCGAACGCAGAACAAATTTTATGATGTCTGGTAATATTCCAAATCCTCAAACTCAAGGCAGTCAGTTTCCTTTTGGGGGGCAACCTCAGGGAACTCAGTTACTGCCTGCGGGGCAACCTCAAGGTAGTCAGTTACCACCTGGGGTACAACCTCAAGGTAGATTTTTCCCAGGAAAAACTGTGGAATCATATTATTTTGGGGGGCAACCCCAAGGACAGTACATCCCTCAAGGTCAACCCCAAACTCAATATGCTCCTCAGAGTCCTTATCAACCCCAGCCTCAGTACCCGCCTCAAGGTTATCAACCTCAAGGGCAGTACCCAATTCAAGGTTACCAACAGCCTTCTGGTCAACCATCTGTTCAAGGAGCTGGAAATTTACCTCTTAATTATCAACCCTACGTTCAACCAGGTTATGGTCCTTATGTTCAACCTTCTACGGGACAATACCCCGGACTGATGGTGTGGGATCCATCCCAATATCAACAGCCTTTACAACCTAATGTGTAGTTGCCTTATCAACCTGGCCAGCCATTGGTTTCTGGTTCAACCTAGCAACCTGTTCATCTAGCTATTCAAACTCCTGCACCTAGTTCAGTTCATCAGACTGGGCCTAGTACACCTCAGACTCCGCCTCAAACTGCTACAACTGTTGCAATGTTTGTTCAACCTATCACACCTGTTTCTGGAGTATCTATAGCCCAAGTTAGGCTACCCCTGTATCCGTGTAAATCCCTCAAGTCTCTGTACCTCAGTCAGGACCTTCAGTTCATACTTTGGTTCAGATACCTATAGGAGAAACCGGTACAAGTACAGTTGTTACAAGTCAACCTCAATTTACGTATCAACTGTACCAGGGACAGCCACAATTCAGTCCATATGTACAGAATCCAAGCTATCAGTATCAACCGTACCCCGGTTATACTTATCAACAACCTCAGTATGGTCCGGTTCATCCTGTTTTTCCAAGAGGTTACACAATACCTAATGCAAATCCAATTCCTAGTTATCCTGGGTATCCGCCTCCTGGATCTGCTTTGGCTTCTCAAGGTTTTCGCGACCGTAACCATCAATTAAAGTTTATCGCAAATTTGGACTTACCTGATTTGACGCGCCTTACAAATGATCCCATTTTTTATTATCAGAACTGGCCGCCAATGCCTCATAAGTTGTCCAGTGATATACCAAAATTTGAAGGTAAGTCAGGAGAGGATCCATCGAATCATGTCATGAATTATCACCTTTGGTGTGCATCTAATTCAATCATTGATGATTCGATTCGTTTACGTCTTTTCCAAAGA
Organism: Pinus albicaulis; assembly: GCA_034641835.2. Lineage (NCBI taxonomy): Eukaryota > Viridiplantae > Streptophyta > Pinopsida > Pinales > Pinaceae > Pinus > Pinus albicaulis. The sequence continues at coordinate 833,067,427 of CM076580.1, forward strand.
ACTCTCATAGGTTTTGCAGCCAAATGGTACATTGAGTTACCACGCAGCTCGTTTCATAATTTCAGTTAGTTGGCAACAGCTTTCTTGACTCATTTTCAGTTGCCTGTCAGATATGACAACGGCACAGAATTATTAACTTCGCTAAAACAATCTACGTCCACGTATATTTCTGATCATATTCATGAATGGCGACGTAGACGACGTTTGGTGAAAGTTTATATTCCAGATCAAATTTTGGCAGAATGGTTTGTTAAATCATTGTTACCCAAGATCACTGAAGATGTAGCTAAGGTTGGTGTTGTTACTGAAGAGCAAGTAATTGCTCAAGCTCAGTACCTTGACCTCGTTTATACACAGTCAGGTACTCTACATGAAAAAATCCCAGACCTTCCAAAACAAGGTCAAATAGTTGCTGCTCCTTCAGGGTCTCATGCCACTGACGGTATGATTGGTACGGTCAATTCTAAAAGTGAGAAGAAATCGTCAAAAAATTCTTCTCCAATCATAACTTTACCTGATTCCCCGAAAGGAGAATCTTCTCCCGAAGTTTCTTCCGACATTCATCTCGTTGAAACATCTACGACAAAATGAAAATCCGGTGGTAAAAAGAAGGGGAGGAACAAAAAAAAAAAGAGTTCGAAAGATAAAACTGATAAAGATGAATCCAATGACGAAAAATGTAAACCTCGCTATCCTTGCTTCATTTGTGAAAAAGATCATTTCACGAAAGAATGTCCATATCGAGATGAATTTACGAAATTCGTTAAAGGATCGCAACAACCTGTTGTCTTGAAGGATCCTTTTCCAATTCAATATAGTAAGATGATTGGTTCTTCCTCGACTACTTTAGAAGAGCCTATTATGATGATGTCTCATGTAATGATTGCGATGCGATCGCAAGATTACGGTTCTAAGAATCTTGTTGATGGTAAAGAAGCAGAGTCTTCTAATGCAAATACATAAAATACACCTCCTCCTATTTCCGGTCTGCTACAGATCGAGAAAAAAAATCCAGACTTAATAATCAAACCGCCTGCTAAAGGTGTTCTTCGTAAATCAGCTTTCAATCCACATGCAAGAGCTGCTCAGAATTACAACATTGTTGAAGACTTAGCCGTTTCTCCTTCAGCAATGTCGACTTTGGAAGTGCTGCAATCGTGTCCAGCATAATGTAAATTATTATTGTCTGCCATAGGAGCTATCGATGTTCAGGATTCTAACCTTATAATCTTCGATTTAGAAAATAGTACACCACGTCTTCCTCACCAAATGGCTTTCCAGATTCCAGTGTTACTAAAAAACAGACCAATTTTTCGGACTGTGATTGATGAGGGAGCTTCAACATGTGTTATGTCGATTCAGTGTTGGAAATCGCTTGGTTCTCCTACACTTAACCAATCTCCAACAATTCTAAAGGCTTTTGATGGTCGAGGTTTTCAACCTTTTGGTATTTTGCAGGATTTACCCATAGGGGTCGAAGGTAAAATCGTTAATCTAGATGTGGAAATGGTTGATGCCCCTCTAGATTACAACCTTCTTCTGGGTCGTAGTTGGTCCTATGCTATGACTGCTATTGTTTCTTCGGTCTTTCGACTTATAAAATTCCCATATCAAGGAAAGATCGTGACAATAGATCAGTTAAATTATTTCTCGTCCGACCGAGCCTCTTCAGAAACAATCCAGCATGTTGGTAAAACGACTATCCCTTATAAGGATGTTGGAGTGGGTTTGATTAAAGATTCTGGTTTACTAGGAACTTTTTCCTTTCCTCCTCCTAACGTATCGCCTTCTACTGCAAATATTCACATAATTTCGTCAGACACTGTTATGTTTGATGATCCTTGGATCGTACCTTCAGAATCCGAGATAGATTCATTTGATGGCGTGATGCCTTTGAGTCCATTTGAAATTGCGTACCAGGCTGTACAGTATTTTTCCGACCCCTTTTCAACCGATGTTGATCCAATGAATGGGATCCAAGAGGAATCACTTTCTATATCTACTTCAGTTACAAGGACATTTCCTGAACTCGTTCATACAGATGAGCAAATTCGTGAATTTTTGTCTGTTAATGATTTACCATGGGAAGATCTACATCACCGATCTTCATTTTTATCTGAATTAGATCATTTTGAAGATGATTTCGCTCCAATTTTTACTGCTGAATATGCCAAGGAACCTCAGAATCCATTACAAAATCCTGATTCTGAGTTAAATTTGGAAAATATATCTAGAACAGTTCCAATTGAAATTTCAGTAAAACTAGGAATAATTGAAAACATTCATATAGGTGCTTGTTGTACAGATGAAAAAATTCGGACTTATAAAGCCCTATTTCAAGAATTCCGTGACGTGTTTGCCTGGTCTTATGAATAAATGCCAGGAATTGATCCATCGATTGTTTTTCATGAAATTAACACTTACCTAGATGCTAAACTTGTTCGTCAACTATTACGTCAAATTCATCCTAGAAAAGCTGCTGCTATAAAAGCAGAAGTTGAAAAATTACTTCGAGCAGGATTCATTTATCCAATTCCCTTAACAGATTGGGTATCGAATATTGCTCCTATGACTAAAAAACAAGGAACGATAAGAGTATGTATCGATTATAGGGATATTAATCGAGCGTGTCCAAAAGATAATTATCCAAATCCCTATATCGATCAAATAATCGATGATTGTGCTAGCAGTGAATTGTTTTCCTTCATGGATGGCTTTTCCGGCTACAATCAAATAAACATACTCCCTGCAGATCAACCCAAAACAGCTTTTATTTGTCCATGGGGAATGTTTTCTTATTTTAAACTACCTTTTGGACTAAAGAACACTGGAGCAACTTTTCAATGGGCTATGTCTTATGCATTTCATGACATTAAGCACATTGTCCAGCCATATATCGATGATTTATCTGCTCATTCATTACGTAGGGCCGATCATCCCACTCATTTATGAGCAATTTTTATGAGATGTAGGCATTATCGGATATGGCTGAATCTGCATAAATGTGTTTTCTGCGTAGAATCGGGTCGATTACTGGGATTTGTTGTCTCGAAAGCAGGGATTCACATTGATCCATCGAAGGTTGAAGCCATTGTTAAATTGCCTCCTCCTTCGACTTTGCGCCAACTCCAAAGTTTGTAGGGGAAAGCAAACTTTTTACGTAGGTTTATTCCTAACTATGCCGAGCTTACAAAGGGTTTTACCCGGTTGTTGAAACAGAATATTCCATTCTCTTGGGACGAGATCGTTGATCGATCTTTTGATGCACTTAAACACGCGTTGACCCATGCACCGTTATTGCATCCTCCCAACTACAACCAAGATTACATTTCGTACCTCGCTGCTTCTCATTCCACCATTGGGATGGTACTAGTTCAGGAAGATGAATCTCACAATGAACATGTGATTTATTATCTTAGTCGAAATCTGCATCCGACTGAAATCAAATACACACATGTGGAGAAATTGGCCTTGGAAGCTGTTCAAGATGTCCAACGTTTTAGACATTACATCTTGTTACGTAAAACCACGGTAATTTCTAATTGCAACCCTATGATGTATATTTTGACCAAACAATTGCTAGGGGGAAAATATTCCAAATGGATAGTCATCCTGCAGGAATTTGACTTGGAATTTGAAAAATCCAAGGCAAAGAAATCTTTGGTATTTGCGGAACTGATGTGCGATTTCCTCTCTACTGATACTGAAACAGTGGCAGAAGAGTCCATTGCGGATGAATCTTTGTTTCTTATCAGTACTCTTGATCCATGATATGGAGATACTATCGTTTATCTCCAAACCCAATATTTTCGGCTTGACATCTCACGAACTCAGCGACAGAAAATACGCTTCCAATCCCAACAGTATAATATCATTGGTGATACACTTTATCGACGTGGAGCAGATTTTGTTTTCTGACGTTGTCTAACTCATGAAGAAGCTGAAAAGGTGTTAAATGACTACCATTCTGGAGCATGTGGCGGTCATATGTCTGGGTATGCCACAGCCCAAAAGATATTGCGTGCAGGTTATTGCTGGCCAATGTTGTTCAAAGATTGCATTTATGCAGTTCGGAAATGCCACAACTGTCAAATTTTTGATCGGAAAATGCGTGCGCCACCTGCTTCTCTTCACCCTATAATTGCTGTTGGTCCTTTCACAAAATGGGGTATCGATTTTATTACATGTAACCCTCACTCGGCCGAGGGGCATGCCTATATTATCTTAGCAGTAGATTATTTTACAAAATGGGCCGAGGCAATGCCTACATTTTCAGCTGACGGCAAGACTGCTGCAACTTTCATATTTAATCACATAATTGCTAGGTTCGGTGTTCCTCAAGCTATTATTACGGATCATGGAAGTCATTTTTGGAATGTCATGATGACTAAACTGACAGACCACCTTGGCTTGCGCCACGATAGTTCCACTCCGTATTATCCGCAAGCCAATGGTCTGGTTGAAGCTATTAACAAATTTTTAGTCACCATGATTAAACGAATCATTGGTATTCACAAGACGAATTGGCATTCCATGTTATTTTCAGCGCTTTGGGCATATCGAACCTTAGTCAAAATATCAACGGGTTTCACTCCTTTTCAACTAGTTTACGGTTTGGAAGCTGTGTTGCCGATTGAATGCGAAATACCGTCACTAAAATTAGCTGTAGAATTACTTCCAGCTACGTCTGAAGAGGAGAAACGTTTCTTGTACTTAGCCCAATTAGATGAGAATCGACGAAATGTTGCAATAGAAAACGAGGCTCATGTTAAAAGGATAAAAGCTCAGTATGATAGAAGTGTGACCCCTCGAATTTTTTCAGAAGGAGACCTAGTTTTACTTTATGATCAAGCTAACGATAAACTAGGAGCTGGGAAATTCGTGCCTATGTGGCATGGTCCTTATATTGTTAAACGAAAGTTAGCAAAAGGGGCCTATGAGTTGATAGATTTTGACGGTGTCCCTTTGGATAAACCCAGAAATGGGCTCTATCTAAAGCGATATTATGCTTAAATGTGGTGTGGAGATTTTTTTTAGTTTAGATTTCTTTACTGCTGGTGTGTTTTAGATTAGAAAAGTGTGCCTAGTTTAGAAGTGTGTTTTTGTCACTATTCCTGCTTATCTGAGTTTTACTCTTGATATTGCAGATGTCGATGTCTCTTCAAACCTACATTGGTTTTGTTGATGGTGCTTGTCGTAGTACACGGAACATTTCTTCCATAGCTTGGGTTATCTATTCACCCTCTGACGAGTTAGTATCCATACATGGGGTAAGCCTTGGTCAAACAACAAATAACATTGCCGAGTATAGTGCAGTGATTGAGTTATTGTCTGAATCCAAATCATTTGGAATTCGGAGTTTGATTGTAAGGTTGGATTCTGAAATTGTTATATTACAGCTTAACAAGGTTTATACCATTAGAAATCCAGTGTTATTTCGGTTGTTTTTGAGAGTTCATCTCTTGGAACGTGAATTTGATTACATTGAATATCAGCATATTCCAAGACATTTAAATACATTAGCAGATTCAATTGCTTCTAGTATGATAAATAGACATTTGCAATAACCAAAAGCAGTAAAACAAACAACATTCATATATGTACATAGATAGCCGGCAAATAGTGATATATCATAGTATAGGAGTGTTTTCAAAAAATATACATCGTCTTCGATCATAGGTTGGAAACACCTTATGATCGGCAAAAATGATAATACAAAAGTCAAAAATATGAGTCTACACGATCATCCCATCACTGATGATGATCACGATAAGAAACCACTGCTCGAAATACCCTGCATAGGAACCACCTAAAAGGTCCTGGAACTCCAATCACATATCTCTGCAACCTGAGAGGAATGTCATCTATGCTCGTCTCTGGAATATCTAGAGTCAAACGCTCTAGATGATGCTCTAAATCAGTCAAAATCTCTGCTGATTGGCCTGCTAGGGCTGGTGCGGCCACAACTGGTTGTCTTCTCTCATAAGGTTGGAGATGGGCTGGTCTTTGTGGACCCACATCTGTTTTCAAAAAACTTTTGGTTATTATTTTTCAAAGACGATAAAAAATTTAAAAAAAAAAAATTAGAATTTAGTAAACATTGAAAAATGATTATACCTGACTCATCCCACTGTTTCCCTGCTAGGAGAACCATCTCTCGATCACCGCGGAAATCTATCCCGGCGTATGGAAAATCCTCTATCACAAAAAGTTGGCGATCTAGCCAACGAAAATATGAAGGAGGAAATCGGACAATCTCAGTACCCTCGATAGCATGACGAGCCATCAATGTGGACCAACGAACCATCCTCGGTTCTCTAAGTCGACCGGCATCAACAACAATACTCTGTGGAGCTAACATGGGGATCCTCTCTAGAGTAAAAGAAACAACAATGGATCCGTATCCAAAGTTATCCAGTTTCCTATTTTTTGCTCTGGTTAGTTGGCATTTTACATTAGCCAACACAGCTTCACACCAGTTAAAGATAGTGCCGCGAAAACAGTCCACGGCAATACGCATTTGGGAACCAGTAGCTACATGAAGTGCAGCACTCCCACACAGTTTGGTAACAGTAAAAGCAATAACTTTCAATTCAGGACGGATGATTTGTTTTATGTCAATCCGTTTGTCCCGAGGATTTGCTTGGTCATTGCAGAATTCTAGTTGGAGATTAGCGACAGACTGGCCACCTGGCCAGTCCCAAACAAAGAAACTTGTTCGCCCCTCTTGGACAAACCAGTCAAGAAATATAAATCCTCCAGCTCAATTTCGAGCCGATGGCCACCAATGAAGAAACATTGGTCCTGCACATTCCATCTGTTCACCAGACATGTCAAGAGTTCTACTTGTGCCCTCATGCCGGAGATGGCCCAAAATTTGTATAAACCACATGCTCTTAATGCCTGTTGTGTGGGAAAATGGAGTATGGTGGCTTGATCCACTTTCTCATGCTCACGTTCTCGCCAGATCAGCATCTTGTCAATCCTACAATACATAAAAAGGCAAGTTAGAATAGTCTTATTTGAAATTTTTTGGAAAACAAATGAGAAATTTATGTTTTAAAATCAACCGCGCGGGTACCGCACGTACGCTTTGTACACAGTGTGTAGATCCGCACGTGTGATGTGTTCCTAGTGCAGAACCCACAAATTTTTCCTTATAGGAAAAATTCGGGGTCCGCAGGTAACGTGTGTCCCACCTGCGGACCCAGCGGGCGAACTTTTAAACCATTTTTTGCCCAAAAAAAGCAAACTAAAGCCTAAAAACAAATTTGAAACGGATGAAAAACAAGATAAAGAGGTCGTGGATTACCTGGGACTGACAGTTTTTGATTCCAATGGATGAATTTTCCAGAATATTCACAGTAACATTCTTACCCAAAAGCTTTTTACTTTTCACTCTGGAACTGAACGGTAAAAATGAAATTAAAAAAGTCCTTTTTATAAGTTTTTTCGAATGGATGAATTTTTAGTTTATTTATTTTTCACTTTAAAAAGGGTATTTTTGAAAGCATTTTTACTTATCTTAAACAGGTATGTGTAATGTTTCAAGTTTTTGTGCAGAAACTGGATTTTTCAGGAGAATTGATCGTTTTTTAACAAAGAGCATACTTTTATCACTTTTTCGAACTCTTTCAAAAAATTTACGAAAAAGCGAAACATTGGAGTCAATTTTGGTCATTTTCAAGACTCGTTAAACTCATGAAAATCCTGAGATAATTTTGCTATTTTTCATTCTCATAAAACATATAAAATGCCGAGTTTTTTTCCGTCTTTTCCTACTCGTAAATTAAATTGAAAGCCGGCCATATGAGTACATTTTTATCCCTTTTCCGAACTCGTTCAAACTTACAGAAAAAGTGAAACCATGGAGTTATCTTTTAAGCCCTTTTCAGACTCTCTAAACATGAAAAGATTGTCGAGTACTTGACTATTCGAACTCGTTAAAGTAAATGAACAATCGTCCCTTCAGTATAAGCTTACCCCTTTTACGGACTGAAATGGACTATTTACGAAAAAGGTATACGTTGACTAATTACGGTCAATAGAGTTCTCTCCCGCATTATTTTATCCTTTTTCGGGCTCGAGGGACTAAATTTACGAAAAGGTACACCCACGGAGTTTTCTTAAGTTTTTCTTCTGACTCCCTAAAACTGAAAAAACATCGAGTTTCTCCTATACTGGACTCGTTAAAACTTAACAGTAAAGGACCTGTTTAATTTTTAACAGGAACGAACCACTCTTTCTTAGGGTTCGAATATCAAACTAAGTTGGACTCATCCGAAGGATGAGCTTATAATCAAGCAAATGTTATCCTCCTCAAGCTTGTCAAAAATAAAGAGGTACTTGCCAGAAATGGTGGGGGAAAAAGAGAGAAAAATGGGCGTGTTTGTTATATTTTAAAATTTTCAAAAATTCAGTCAACCACTCTTGAACACGACACTTTCAGTCACCTGGGTTGGGAAATCCTTTTCCTAACAGTTAATCAAACCACATTGAAAGTCTTCAGCCGATTTCTGGGTATTAGCTTTGGGTCAATTGTTACCAAGCCATCTGCAGTGTCGTTATGTGTTCAAGAGAACAGTTCAAATAAAACCATTCATCTGCAAAATATCTGTCATCCATTATTGACCATCGCTGAGTCAGTCCTTGCCAATATATTTTGAAAACTTGATCTATGATTTCATGTTGTGGGCTTGCCTACGACAGATCAATTTCTATCGACATCAGCACATTATCTAGGAAGTTGATCGAGAAATCGTCAGTACCTTGAAATCTGCATGCCTCAATGGCAGGTTTCTCACCTTCGACGACAGGTTGCATCATTGACCTTCGATCGAATGATTCCGTGACATGTTCGACTTCAGCTCATTCATTCACATTTCACGGATTGTACTGGGTACTTTGAGAGCCATTGACATTACTGATGGTTTCTCTCACACTTGTTAACAGTTCACATCATTGACTGGTAATCAAGTGGTTTCTACCATGTTCAACTTCAACACATTTATTCACATGGATAGAATCGTACTAGTTCAAGATGCGGAAATCAAGACCCTGGATCTAGTTTCCACCATCCAGGCTGCGGGGAATTTTATTATTATACATTAGACTATTCATTACAGATGGTTGCGTCCATGCTGTGTCTACACTATTGATGTAATATTAAAATCATTCCTGTATCAGAACAATTTGAGTTAGTTTCTAGTTAGTTTTAATCTGAGTATGGGAATTCCTACCTCAGTGATGACATATATATGTATATATTTTGCATTGAATGTTTTTACAGGTTCTGACTGGGGTGTCCACAGGATGATATTTGAAATGATAAAGTACTGCACTCTTCATATATGACAGACTACAGCTTCATCTATTCCAGACTTTGCACTTTAGGGGGCAATTTGTTACACTAAAAATTGTTATCCTGACATTTTGCTATGAGTATGAACTCATTATTACTCATACTTCCTCCTTTTGCAAGTCTAACATATCAGCTCCTCATGTCAAGCTTTCAAAATCAGAGAAAAGTTCCTAAAAATCCCCTAAACAATGGTATCGCACTTTCTCTATTCATTGCTTGCGGTCTCGCACCTAAAGTTCAGCTTACCTGTGGAACCATACCGCACGTTTTTTGTGTTATGGGTGCGGACCTCTGTAAAACTCAAAAAGGCGATAAAGTAAAGATAAAAAGTTGATTTCAGATGAATTCTAGAAGATTCTAGATGGGAATTTTTGGGAATGGATACGCTTTGAGAAGGTTCATGCATCCCTCACTTGATGGAGCTAACCCCTTGATCTAAGGAGCTAATCCCTTTGAAGGAGGATTCTATCCCTTCATATTTGGAACAGAAAACCTCCTCTTTTCCACTATAAAAAGAGGCCTTGGGTAGCCTCAAAGGGAGTTCAAGCTTAAGATATTTGAAGTTAAATGCTGTTGAGATTCAGACTCAGTTAACTAAGACTTTCTGTGAGGTTAAATCACTCATCTCTATCTATCTTGGTTCAAAGAGTGCAATGTTTGTCAAATTAGAAGAGATTCCTGCTTCGGACCCCAGGAGGACCTGCATGACATCAAGGCACAGGTTGTAAAGGTTTTCTTTATTTGAAGTTAATACAAATATACTCATTTCTCTCATTAAACTGTCTATTCATGGTTTATTTCATAAATTCCTTGATCATTATGATGAGTATGATTTATAATAATTTCTATACAGGTGTTATGTAATATTTTTGCTTGTTTGTGACTGCAGATTCACGAGGAACGTTCTTTCAAGTGCACGGGAAGGACTTTAACGAGATCAGGCAAGCGCTGGACATAAGGGAGGCCTTACACCTATATAGCATTTTTAGGAATCTTGTATGCTTAGAGAGAGATTAGTATAATTGGCTATTTGTTTCTAGTTACTTTTAGTACTAGAGAGATCGGTCTTGTCTGCAAGACAGATTAATCTACACAACAGGGTTTGGTCAAGGATAGGGTTAGGTTATAATTAAGGTTAAAGTCAAGGTCAAGGTTAAGGTTAACATTAACCTAACCTTCCCCTAACCTTAACCATAACCTTAGGTAAAGTTAAGGTTAACGTTAAGGGTTTTAGGTTATGCTAAGGCAAAGTCAAGGTTAAGTTTAGGTTAAGGGTAAAATTAAGGTTAAGGTTAAGGTTTGGTCAGGTTAAGGTTAAGGTTAAGGTTAACCTTACCCTTTCCTTAAACTTACCCTTAACCTTAACCCTAACTTTAACCTTAACCTAACCCTAACCTTAACATTACCCTTAACCTAACCTTAACCTTGACTTTACCCTTAAGGTAACCTTCACCTTAACCAAACCCTTAACCTTAACCTTAACCTTAACCTTACCCTTAACCTTGACCTTAACTTAACCTAAATATTAACCTTAAATTTACCCTTAACATTATATTAACCTTAACCTTAACCGTAACCTTTGCAAACCCTTAACGTTAGGTTAAGGTCAAGGTTAAGGTTAGGTAAAGTTTAGGGTAAGGTTTGGTCAAGATTTGGGTTAGGTTAAGGTTAATGTTAAGGTTATGGTTAATGTTAAAGTTAGGTTATAGATTAGGTTATGGGTAAAGTCAAGGTAAAGGTTACGTTAAGGGTAAAGTCAAGGTTAAGGTTAAGCTAAGGGTAAGGTTAAGGTTAAAGGTAAGGTTACGGTTATGGTTAAGCTTAGGTTAAGGCTAAAGTTAACGTTAAGCTTAGGTTAAGGTTAAGGTTAAGTTAAGGTTAGGTTAAGGTTAGGGTAAGGTTAAGATTAAGGTTAAGGTTAAGGGTTTCGTCAAGGTTAGCGTTAAGTTATAGTTAAGGTCAAGGTTAGGTTAAGGTTAAGGTTTGTTAAAGGTAAAGGTTAATGTTAATGTAAAGGGTTTTGTCATGGTTAGGGATAGGTTAATGGTAAATTTAAGGTTAAGCTTATGTTAAGGTTAAGTTCAAGGTTAAGGGTAAAGTTAAGTTCAAGGTTAGAGTTAGGTTATAGTTAAGGTTAAATTTTTGGTCAAGGTTAGGGTTAGGTTAAGGTTAAGATAAGGTCAAGGTTTAGGTTAGGTTAAGTTTAAGGTTACGGGTTTAGTTAGGTGAAGGTTAATGTTACAGTTAAGGTTAAAGTGAAGGTTAAGGGCTTGGTTAAGGTTAAGGTTAAGGTTAGTTTAACTTAAGGTTAAAATTAAGGTTAAGGTTAGTTTAAGTTAAGGTTAAAATTAAGGTTAAGAGTAGGTTAAGGGTAAAGTTAAGGTTAAGGTTAGGTTTAAGGTTAGGGGAAGGTTAAGGTTAGGTAAAGGGTAAGATAAGGTTAAGGTTAGGTGAAGGCCAAGGTCAAGTTTAAGGTTAAGGTTAAGGTCAAGGTTAAGGGTAAGGGTAAATTTAAGGTCAAGGTTAGGGTTAGGTTATAGTTAAGGTTAAGGTTAGGTTAATGGTAAAGTCAAAATTAAGGATACGGGGAAGGTTAAGGGTAAGGTTAAGGTTAAGGGTTACATGTTTAGTTAGGTTAAGCTTAAGGTTAAGGTTAAGTTAGGTTAAGGGTAAGGTTATATTTATGTTAAGGTTAAGGTTAAGGTTAGGTTATGGTTAATGTCAAGGTGAATGTTAAGGGTAAGGTCAAGGTCAAGGGTAAATTTAAAGTTAAGGTAAAGGTTACGGGTTTAGTATAATTAAGGTTAAGGTTAAGGGGTTAAGGTTAGGTTAAGGTAAAGTCAAGGTTAAGGTTAGGTTAAGGGTAAAGTTAAGGTTAAGGTGAAGGTTTGGTCAGGTTAAGGTTAAGGTTAATGTTAAGGTTAACCTTACCATTACCTTAACCTTAACCCTAACCTTAACCCTAACCTTAACCTTAACTATTACCTAACCCTCACATTGACAAAACCTTAAGATTAACACTAATCTTAAACTTCACCTTAACCTTAACCTTGAATTTACCCTTAACCTAACCTTAACCTTAACTTTAACCTTATCATTAACCTTAAACCTAACCATAACCTTAATCTAAACCTTAAGATTAACCTTAGCGTAATCATAACCTTAACCTTAACCTTAACCTTATCTGTAGCATAACCATAAACTTAACCTTAACCTAACCCTAACCTTAAATTTACCCTTAAACTAACCTTAACCTTAACCTTAAGGGTAAGGTCAAGGTTAAGGGTAAGGTTAAGGTCAGGTTAAGGTTAAGATTAGCTTAATGGTAAAGTTAAGGTCAAGGTTAGGTGAAGGATAAAGTTAAGGTTGAGGTCAGGGTTAAGGTTATGGGAAGGTTAAGGTTAAAGTTAAGGTTAAGGTTAAGGGTTTGGTCAAGGTTAGGTTTATGTTATAGTTAAGGTTAAGGTTAAGGTGAAGGTGAAGGTTAAGGGTAAGGTTAGCGTTAAGGTTACGGGTTTAGTAAGGTTAAGGTTAAGGGTTTGGTCATGTTCAGGGTTAGGTTAAAGTGAAGGGTAAAGTTAAGGTTAAGGTTACATTAAGGATAAATTAAATTTAAGGTGAGGTTAAGGCTAAGGTAAGGTTAGGGTAAGGTTAACTTAACCTTAACATTAACCGTAACCGTAACCTTAACTTTAACCTTAACCTTAACCTGATTAAACCCGTAACCTTTACCTAACCTTAACCTTAACCATAACCTTCCCCTAACCATAACCTTAACCTTAACCTTTACCTTACCCTTAACCTTAACCTTAAACTTACACCATTAACCTTAACCTTAACCTTGGTAAGGTCAAGGTTAAGGCTAAGGTTATGGTTATGGTAAGGTTAAGGTTAAGGTTATGGTTAAGGTTATGGTTAAGGTTAAGGTTTTGGTTAAGGTTAGGTTTAGGTTATAGTTAAGGTGAAGGTTAAGGTTAGTTTATGGTTGAGGTTAAGGTTATGAGTTTATTCAGGCTAGGATTAAGGTTAAGGCTAAAGTCAAGGTTAAGGCTAGGTTAAGGTTAAGGTTAGGGTTAAGGTTTAGATTAAGGTTAAATTTAGGGTTAAGGGAACGTTAAGGTTAAGGTTAGGTTAAGATTAAGGGTGAAGGTTAAGTTTACGAGTCTTAACCTTAACCTTAACCTTCACCCTTAACCTTAACCTTCACCCTTAAACTTAACCTTCTTTATAACCTAACCTTAACCTTGACCTTAACTATAACCTAACCTTGACCTTAACCTTAACCTTAACCTTACCTTAACCTTCACCTTAACCTTACCCTTAACCTTAACCTAACCTTAAACTTACCCTTAACCTTTAACTTCACCTTAAATTAACCTAACCTTAAAATTAACCTTAATTATAATCTAACCCTAACCTTGACCAAATCCTTACCCTTAACCTTATCTTAACCTTAACCTAACCTTAACCTTAACCTTTACCTAACTATAACCTTACCCTTAACCTTAACTATCACCTAACCCTAACCTTGATCAAACCCTTAACATTAAACTTAACCTAACCCTAACCTTGACCAAACCCTTAACATAAACGTTAAACTTAACCTTAACTTTAACCTTAACCTAACCGTATCCTTAACATAACCTTAACCTTAACCTTAACCTTAGCCTAACCATAACCTTATCCTTAACATTAACCTAACCCTAACGTTAACTTTACCCTTAACCTAACCTTAACCTTAACCTTAACCTTCACCTTAACTTCACCCTTGACCTTGACCTTACCCTTAACCTTGACCTTTACCCTTAACCTAACCCTAACCTTAAATTTACCCTTAACATTACCCTTAACCTAACCCTAATGCTAACCTTAACTTTACCCTTAACCTAACCTTAACCTTAACCTTAATATAACCCTAATCTTAACTTTACCCCTAACCTAACCTTAACCTTAACCTTATCTTAACATTAACCTAACCTTAACCTTGAATTTACCCTTAACGTAACCTTAACCTTAACCTTAACCTAACCTTAACCTTAACCTTAACCTTATCTTGACCTTAACTATAACCTAACCCTAACCTTGACCAAACCCTTAACCTTTACCATAACCTAACCTTAACCTTGAATTTACCCTTAACATAACCTTAACCTAACCTCAACCTAATCCTTAACCTTAACCTTACCCTTAAGGTAATCCTTATCCTTGACCTTACCCTTAACCTAATCTTAACCTTAACCTTGACCTTAACCTTTACCTCACTTTAACCTTAACCTAACCTTGACCTTAACTATAACCTAACCTTAACCCTAATCTTAACCTAACGTTAACATTTACCTTAAATATAACATAACCTTAACCTTGACCAAACCCTTAACGTAACCTTAACCTTGACTTTACACTTAACATTAACTTAACCTTGACCTTAACGTTACCCTTAACATTAACCTTAACTTTAAATTTACCCTTAACCTTAACCTTAACCTCAACCTATCCTTAACCTTAACCTTGACCTTAATCTTAACCCTCACCTTACTGTAACCTAACTTTAACCTTAACCTTAACATTAACATTAACTTTACCCTTAACCTAACCCTAAGGGTTTAGTCAGATTAAGGTTAGGTTAAGGTTAAAGTTAACATTAAGGGTTTGGTCAAGGTTAGGGTTAGGTTATAGTTAAGGTTAAGGTCAATTTAAAGGTTAACCTTAACCTAACCATCCCCTAAACTTAACCATAACCTTATGTAAATTTAATTTTAAGGTTAAGGTGTTAAGGTTATGTTAAGGTAAAGTCAAGATTAAGGTTAGGTTAAGGGTAAATTTAAGGTTAAGGTTAAATTCAAGGTTAACCTTACCCTTTCCTTAAACCCACCCTTAACTTTAACCCTAACATTAACCTTAACATTAACCTTAACCTAACCCTAACTTTAACTTTACCCTTGACCTAACCTTAATCTTGATTTTACCATTAACGTAATCTTAACCTTAACCAAACCATTAACCTTACCCATAACCTTGACATTAACCTTAACTTAACCTAAACATTAACCTTAAATTTACCCTTAACTTTATATTAACCTCAACCTTCCCAAACCCTTAAGGTTAGGTTAAGGTAAAGGTAAAGGTTAAGGTTAATGTTAAGGTTAGGTTAAGGTTATGGTTAAGCTTAAATTTAATTTATAATTAAGGTTAAGGGTAAAGTCAAGGTTAAGGTTACGTTAAAGGTAAAGTCAAGTTTAAGAGTAAGGGTAAGGTTAAGGTTAGGTTATGGTTAAGGTTAGGTTAACGGTAAAGTTAAGATTAAGGTTAGGTTAATGTTAAGGTTAAGGTTAAGGTTAAAGTTTCAGTCAAGGTTAGGGTTAGGTTAGGATAAGGTGAAGGTTAATGTTAGGTTAAGGTTAAGGTTGAGGTTAAGGTTAGGTTGTGATAAGGTAAAGGTTAAGGTTAGGTTAAGGTTACGAGTTTATTTAGGTTAAGGTTAAGATTACGGTTAAGGTTAAAGTCAAGGTTAAGGGTTTGGTTAAGGTTAAGGTTAAGTTTAGGTTAAATTAAGGTTAAGGTTAGGTCAAGGGTAAATTTAAGGTTAAGGTTAGGGTTAAGGTTAGGAGAAGGTTAAGGTTAGGTTAAAGTTAAGGTTAGGTTAAGGTGAGGGTTAGGTTATAGTTAAGGTTAAGTTTAGGTTAAGGGTATTATAAGGTTAAGGTTAAGGTTAGGTGAAGGTGAAGGTCAAGGTCAAGGTCAAGGTTAAGGGTAAAGTTAAGGTCAAGGGTAGGGTTAGGTTATAGTTAAGGTTAAGGTTATGTTAATCGTAAATTCAAAATTAAGTTTAAGGTGAAGGTTAATGGTAAAGTTAAGGTTAAGGTTAAGGTGAAGGTGAAGGTGAAGGTTAAGGGTATGGTTAAGGTTAAGGTCAAGATCAAGGTCAAGGTCAAGGTTAAGGTTAAGTTAGGTTAAGGGCAAGGTTATATTTAGGTTAAGGATATGGTTAAGATTAAGGTTAAGGTTAGGTTAAGGTTAAGATAAGGTTAAGGTTAAGGTTAAAGTTAAGGTTAATGTTAGGTTAAGGTTAAAGATAAGGTTAAGGTTAAAGTTAAGGTTAAGGGTAAGGTCAAGGTTAAGGGTAAATTTAAGGTTAAGGTAAAGGTTACATGTTTAATATAACTGATGTTAAGGTTAAGGTTAAGGGTAAAGTTATGTTTAAGGTTAAGGGGTTAAGGTTAGGTTAATGTAAGGTTAAGATTAAGATTAAGGTTAAGGTTAACCTTACCATTACCTTAACCTTAGCCTTAACCTTAACTATAACCTAACCCTCACCTTGACCAAACCTTAACCTTAACCTTAACCTTAACTTAACCTTAACCTTAACCTTGACTTTAATGTTTACGTAACCTTAACCTAACCTTAACCTTAACCTTAACCTTCACCTTCACCTTAACCCAAACCTTACCCTTAACCTTAACCTAACCATAACCTTATCCTTAACTTTAGCCTAACCCTAACCTTAACTTTACCCTTAACCTAACCTAAACCTTAACCTTAACCTTAACTTCACCCTTAACCTTGACCTTACCCTTAACCTTCACTATAACCTAACATTAACCTTAAGGTTAGGGTTAGGTTAGGGTTAGGTTATAGTTAAGGTCAAGGTGAAGTTTAAGGTTAAGGGTAAGGTTAAGGTTAAGGTTAGTTTACGGGTTTAGTCAGGTTAAGGTTAAAGTTAAGGTTCATGTTAAGGGTAAGGTCAAGGTCAAGGTTAAGGTTACATTAGGTTAAAGTCAATGTTAAGGTTACATTAAGGGTTTGGTCAAGATTAATAAGGTTAGGTTAAATTTAGGGTTAGGTTATAGTTAAGGTCAAGGTTAAGTTTAAGGTTAAGAATAAGGTTAAGGGTAAGATTAAATTTAAGGTTAAGGTCAATTTTAAGGTTAAGGTTAATGTTAAGGGTTTTTTCAAGGTGAGGTTTATATTAAAGTTATGGTCAAGGTTAAGGTTAAGTTATATTTAATGTTAAGGTTAAGGTTATGGGAAGGTTAAGGTTAAGGTTAAGGTTAAGGATAGGTTAAGGGTAATTTCAAGGTTAAGCTTAAGGTTAAGGGTAAATTCAAGGTTAAGGGTATAGTTAAGGTTAATGTGAAGGTTAAGGGTAAGGTTAATGTTAAGTTTAATATAAGGTTAAGGGTAAGGTTAAGGTTAAGGTTAGGTTAAGCGTAATTTAAGGTTGAGGGTAAAGTTAAAGTTAAGGTTACGGTTATGGTTAGGGTAAGGTTAGCGTTAGGTTATAGTTAAGGTTAAGGTTAAGGGTAAATTTAAAGTCAAGGTTAGGGTTAAGTTAAGGCTAAGGTTAAGGTTAAGGTTAAGGTTAAGGTTATGGTTAGGTTAAGGTTAGGTTAGGTAAATGTTAAGGTTAAGGGTTATGGGTTTAGTCAGGGTGTTAGGTCTCTGTAACAAGCAAGATTGGCAAAGTCCGATCACAGAGTTAACATCATTTCAACCAAATTTTGGATTTTAGGATCTAGCCCTCCTGTGATGATATTAGGCTAGTTATGAAGGCCAAGGGTTTTGTTTGGTTTTCTCGGATGGTTGAACATAGTTGCTGTCTGAGGCAGAAAGATCTATATGCAAATAGGTTCAAAGGTGAGAAGTTGCAAGAAAACAGAGTAAGCTTTGATTATAAAGAAAGATGATGGAAAGTTTTCAATCCATTGGGCTATGGAGTCATAAGAGAATTTAATTGAAACATTCAGGTTCAAGAGGAATCTATGGGGCAAGTCATCTATGCCTAAGGATCTCTTTAAAGTTTGATTTATGGAATGGGGTGATACAATAAGAAAGGAAATAACAGATGCAGAACAAAGAGCAGCCCAGGATCTGGTAAGTACTTTGAAACTAGCCAGCCTTTGACCAGGCACTTAAGAAAAACATAGAAGCAAACTAGGATCTGGTAAGTACTTTGAAACTATCCAGCCTTTGATACACTTCTAATAGAACACAGATTAAAAACAAAGGGAAACTTGAAGGAAACCTTTGGAGCAGAAACTAGCGGGCAGGGCTCACCTTTCTCCTCATCTTAGTTCTTCTTTACTTAGTTACTTTCAAGACAATCACCAAGATAACACAGAATGGCCCAAGATCTGATAAGTACTTTGAAACTAGTCAGCTTTTGACACATCCTAAGGGAAACAGACAAATAGTTGAGCAAACAAGAAAGGGACTCGGGGCTAACCTTTGATTTCCTCAATTCATTCCTCACACAACATATATGAAAGTAACATTTAAAAATAACATTCAGCAGTGACGAAAAGATGAGGGAACGCCAGCATCTCTGTGCTTAGACTGAATTAAATCATTTCTAAATAACACAATTAGAAGAAAACATTGAAATAAAGATTTCTCAGCCAGAGAAGGTTACTGGTATACAGTAGGTCCTGACACTGTTTAAACTGTTCTTTACAGTGGAAAATGAAACAAATTGAAAACAGAAATAAAATGACAAGTTACAGTGAGAATAACATCACCATCAGCATAGACCAGGATCCCATAAATCAGCTTGTATTGATTGCTTCAAACCGGTTACAATCTTCAAATCCAATGTTTTAATCCATCTCTTTTCACAACCTAACCTATCTGTTACAAGCAGAGCTCCAAGGGCCCATGAAACCACTATTTACAGTCAAGAGTTTTCCACTCAGAAACAACTACAACACTTCAGCAATTACATTGACAACCAACTAATCCAACCCCTCACTCATCTTCTTCTGGAATATTTATAGAGGGATGAGGAGGTGAGATCTAATAAAAAGATCTCAAATACAATTAATGCAGAATTAATGTCTTCCTGGCCTGGGAGGCTCGATGAAGAATTTATACAGGTGTTCCACTGCATTTATGTGCTTATACTTATGAAGTAAGCTCGGAAGGAGCCTTTGTTGACATTTGAGGCTCTGCGTACTGTTAGGGTTACTCTGCAAACATCTTGTCATTTAAACCTGGTGCAGAAATAACTTCTTTGGTTGTTCCGAGGCATAATATCTGATCTGGTTCAATAAATCCGGCCTCTGACTGAGCATTTTGAGGCAATAGGTGGCACTGTGGTGGTTGAGGAATCAATTCGCCTCAAAGTTTGGCGGTGGAGGCAATACGTCTGATGAACACTTTTAGGTTTTGCTTTAATTTGTGTTCTGAGCTGGGGATTAGGCTTTTGATAACCGTCTTAGCCGTAATCCCCGCCGATCTATCCATAAACTGCGGCTCTGGTTCACTCTGTCTTCAAAATTTGATACTCTTCCCTGCGTTGATGTTGACGGCATTCTTCAGGCTTTACAGAGATGCGTAGCAACCAAGGCTCATGAAACCTTGTTGATATCATTGTTCTTCACCCTGCGGTCGATTCTCCGGATTAATCGGAAGGATGGGAGTCGTCACCCTCATCCTCCAGGTTTTCATTAAAACACGACGAATGAACCTTAAAACCTGCAAAATACAATAAAAATGAGAAAATCCTGCGTTATATGGACAATCTGCATCGGAGGGCGTGCGGAAAATGGAGCAATCGGAGTCGTTGATCGTACTGCGATCAACGGTCGGGGGCGCTTTGAAAAGTCAGTGGAGAAAAAGGGATTTTGTACAGTGGAATCAGGAGGATGAATGAGAACCATCGACGGTGGAGATCGACTTTTGGATGCGTCGGGGGAAAATTCAACAGGCGGGGAAATCCGTTAAAAGCCGAGCAGAAGAGGCGATTAGCAACTGTCGGATGGGAAGGCCCAGATCCGACGGTAGAGATGAATCCCGCTACGGGGTGATGGGACGATAGATAACGCACGGGCGAAGTGGAAGGATGGCGGTTTTGGGAATGAGGTGGAGGACACGCGTCGGCCAGCGTGTGGAATCGCTGGTCGACGGGATAAAAATACCATTCGACGAAAGGTGGTGCGGGATATATACCATGGTTTTTGGAAACGAGCGCGGGGGGCAGGGGGTCCACCAGGTGTGAGGTACTCCGCTCCGTCGGATCTGGGGAGCAGATCAACGGCTAGGAAGGCTCGGGGCAATAAAATACGTGGCTTCATATTTCACACCCAAACCTTATAAAAGATGGGTTTTTTGAAGGTTTCAAAGGAAAAGGGTGCAGTGGGGACCACGCTTTGGTTTAGCGCCTCTGGACTTGAACGGTCGGTCGTGGCGCTCAGGCATGTGGAGGGAGAGACAGAAAGGGGCTTAGCCTGAGGGGCTTAAGCCTAACGCATAAAAACATACGTTTTCTATGGTTTTTCCAAAGAATTCCAAAAAGAAATATGATTTCGATAAGGTTAAAACATGGGTTTTTAACCTTGGGGAAAGAAAATAATGGAGAGGCAAGGAATAACACATGGTTTTAGTGGGGTCTTCAAGCAGGGGAGGGGAAAAAGGAGGAGGACGCAGCAATATTTGATTTGGATTTTCATGGAATATCAGAGGCTGAAAGAAGGAAAAGTATGAAGAACCAACCAGCAGTTTATGATCTTACCAACAGACTTCAAGCACCAACAATTTTAGGCCTGAATTTGTTTCTTGAAGGCTGCAAAGAATATTTAGCCACCAGCTGATATAATTGAAAAATATAGGTGGCTAACAGTGGCTCCACTTGGGGATGGTGCCTTCTTGAAGGCATCAAGAATTCAGACTTGATTTCTCTGGGATGCTGACCGGTACTTGACCCATTGCTTGCTCTTGCTTTTCCTTTGACAAAATAATATCAGTTATGAAAGAAAGATGAATTTCATCAATACAACTTCTACCTACCCCAATCCTACTGATCTAACATTTTTTCTTCATCAGAGTGCACTTGGATTGGCAAAATCTATTCTCAACATTTTATTCTTTTGAAAGTAGGAAATCTAATCTATTTCTACTCCTTATTTCTCCCTGAACTCAGATTAAACAGTTGAGCTCAGATGTTTCTCTATCTAGTCTACCGTCTGTTGGGTTTAAACAGTCCAACAAACTTTCATTCTCTAAATTCTACAACAGAAATTTAAAAATAGTCAAGTCAAGATTGAGCTGTTTGACTTGCTATGATCTATGGCATAAAGACAAGCTGCACATAGATTATTATTTGCAGAAAATTTTAAATCAAAACAGAAGGCTTAAGATCTGAAAATTTCTCATTATGGCCTTCTCTTATCTTCACAGCTCTGTTTTTTCCTTTTTGGTGAGCTATCTTTGCTTCTCTTCTGGTTCAAGTTTTGAGCGAATTAGAACCAGGTCTTTTCTCTTTGACTCAGAAATTAGAGTAGTTTTGAGTCATCCCTTTGGAAACTTTGGTTCAGATTTTGAGGTGATTTGAACCTTAATTTCTACCTTAATCTATCTACTGATAAGCCAAGATTAAACAGTTTGGGAAATCAAATTCGTTACCCTATCAGCAGAAAATTGAAAGCTAATTAGCCAAGATTAAACAGTTTGACCAATTAGAAGTGTGTTTCAAGGAGTGGCATTTAAGCTTGCACACTTTCAGATTTATTTTTCTTTTTGGCATGGGGCTTTGCCTTTCTTGTTTTCATTTCTGCCCTCTTTTCTTTCTTTCTTTGTTTTTGTATTTTTTGATTTTTCATAACTTTAAATGCAATGGTGGATGAAAAATTTACAGTGGAAAAAAGGTAAAAAAGGCTTCAAACATGAAATAATTTAAGATAGGTAATGCTTAAGCATCCTGCCGTTGACAGGACCCCCAAAAAATTTTGTTCCATTCAGCTCTTGTAAGAAGAATGCATTGTTTCCAGCAACTGAATGAATGGAGTAAGGGCCAAGCCACAGATTGTCAAATTTACCATGCTTTCCCTTGTCCTCCCTCTTTGAGTCCCACTTCAAAACTTTGTCCCCAATCTTGAAATTGCTGGCCTTTGTCCTTCTATCAAATATCTTCTTGATATTATCTTGCTTCTGCAATGCTTTGTTGTACACCTCCTCTCTGGTTTGCTGAAGATGAATGGTCTAATTTATTCTTCTGATTATGTCATTTTCTTCAGTCTGGAGCTCTTGAATTAACTTCATAACTGGTACACCAAGGCTGTTAGGAAAAATTGCATCTGTACCATACACAAGCTGGAAGGGTGACATACCAATGGATTTCTTCAATGTTAATCTGTCAGCCCAAAGCGCATGGATTAGCTTTGTGTGCCAAGACTTTTTGTTGTCCTCCAGCAGTTTCTTTATTATGTTCACTAAGCTTTTGTTGGAAGACTCTGCAAGTCCATTACCCTGAGGATAATAGGCTGTGGAGTGTCCCAATGTTATCTGGTACTTGTGATAGAATTCCACCATTTTCTTTGACCCAAATGCTGCTGCATTATCTGTGATGATCTTGGTAGGACAGCCAAATCTGGAAAGGATATTGGTTTCTATGAATTTAATGATAACCGAATCATTGGCCTGTCTACAAGGAATGGCTTCTATACACTTAGCGAAATGGTCTATGGCGGTAAGAATCCACCTGTGTTGGGCAGAGGATGGTGGGTGGATTTCTCCTATGAAGTCAAGTCCCCACTGTTGAAAAGGGGCTTCAACAGTAATTGGATGCAGAGGAAGGGGTAGTAACTTTCTCTTGCCCTCAAACAATTGGCATTTATGTCAAGTAGTTGTCAGCTTGTGTACATCAGGAAAAAGAGTAGGCCAATAGAAACCAGCCCTCAAAATTTTGTTCGCTGTTGACTTCCAGTACAAATGGCCTCCACACTCTCCTTCATAAAATTCCTGCTTAATCTTTTCTGCATCAAACTCAGGCAAACATTTAAGCAATATACCACTAGCATTTTTCCAATAAAGACATTTATCAATAATGCAATAGTTCACAGCTTTTAACTTTAGGAACCTTGCCTTCGTTTTGGACAAACCAGGAGGTGTATTCAGATTAAGCAAAACATAAACAATATCAGTATACCAAGGAGAATTCGCAAAATGATCTTCAACAATGGGAGCTGAGAATTCTCCTTGGTCATCCAAAGCATTAATCATATTAATATCAATAACTTCACAATTTGATTCAGCCATTAACCTAGCTAGACCCTGGCCTTTGATGAACTTAGTGGGTTTTATCTCTAAATCATATTCAAGAATAACAGCAATCCACTTACCTCTCTTACCATCTAGATCCTGGGTTAGAATGTCCTTTACAACCGAATTTGGGACAAAGGCAATGATGTGTGAGTGAAGGATGTATACCATGAAGTCTTTTAAAGCCTTTACCAAAGCAAAAGCCTGTTTTTCCATAATGTTATACCTCAAAGGGGCATCCCTCAATGCCTTGCTAAAGAATGCAATGGGCTGCTCTTGTCCTTGTGGATTTTTCTATAAAAGGATAGCAGCTATGGTATGTTCTGATGCAAATGAGAAGATATAAAAATCTTTTGAAAAATCAGGACTTATGAGAACCGGTGTTTTGGTTAACGCTTGCTTCACCAGCTCAAAGGATGTCTTTGCTTCTGAGGTCCATTTTACCCCTTGCTCCTTTTCAACATGTTTGTGATATTCCTAAGGAGCTCAGCCAAATTGGGAATGAACCTTCTCAAAAATTTAATCTTTCCAATGAAAGACTGCAACTCTTTGATGTTTCGAGGATGAGAGATTTGCAATATAGCTTCAATCCTCATGGGATCTATCTTTATGCCCTCTTCTGAAATGATGTGTCCAAGAAGTTTACCTTCTTGGAGACCAAATAAAGTCTTCTTAGGGTTCAAAGATATCCCAAACTTTCTGCACTTCTCGAAAACTTTCCTCAAATGTTCTAAGTGTTCTTCATCTGTTTTTGAAAACACAGTTACATCATCGAGATAGATAATGATGAAGAAGCCCAATTCTTCTGAGAATGCTATGTCCATGGCTCTCTGAAAGGTTGCTCCAGCATTCATTAGACCAAAAGGAATTTTCACATACATGAAAGTGCCCCATGGTGTAGTAAAAGTTGTCTTTAATTGATCATCAGGGTGGACTAGGACTTGATTATACCCTGAATAGCCATCCAGCAAAGAAATTCTTTTAGACCCCACCACCCTTTGCAAAATATGATCCATTTTGGGTGAAGGGTAGTTGTCTTTTAATGAAGCTTTGTTTAGATTTCTGAAGTCTATACAAAGCCTGATTTCTCCAGTTTTTTTCCTAACTGACACCAGATTAGATACCCACTCAAAATATCTAATAGGGACAATAATGCCAGCATCGTGCATCTTCATGATTTCCTTCTTAACCAATGGCAACTGGACAGGATTGATTCTGTGCAGTTTCTGCTTGAATGGTTTTTGGTTTTCTTTAAGAGGGATTTTGTGCTGTATTATTTCAGTGTCATAGGATTTAAGATCTTCATAACTCCACGCAAAAACATCAGAAAATTCTTTAAACAGCTCTAAGTATTTGAGTTTAATGTGAGCTGGTAAAGTTTTAGACAGTTTGATCAATCTCGGTTTTTCCTCACTGCCTATATTACATTCCTCCACTTCAGTTTCTACAGGTTCCAGTTTTGGTTTGTTGGCCACATCATCAAAATCAAACAGTTCTTCTAAAGGGGCCAAACCCTTGGGTAAACTATCATCCTTAGAATGCAGAGTTTCCAATTCCTCTATTTCAGATCTTGTACTCAATTCTGTTTGGTTTCTGGATTTGATAGTCTGAAGGTTTATATCTACTAGTTGTGGAGACGGTTCTTCTTCACCAAGAAAATTTTCTTCACTGCAGTCTGTATCATAATCTGAATCTGAACTATGGAGTTCAAACTCATTTATGAATTGCATGAAGTCTTCTATTTGTTTATCTCCATTGAATACCTGCCAATATTTCTTGTTATCCGGGATAGCTGGTCTGAATTTTATCTGAGAGGTGTCATCATACAGCATTGGGCAGGTTCTAGCAGCAAAGGCTAAATTGTGGGCTGCAATGTTTCTTTTTCTTGGGACAAAAGACAATGTGGACTCCTCAAATGTTTTCAAAATATCAATGAAATCATTCCTGTAGGCCCGAAGTCTAGGGTGATTAGCATTATATTCCCCTTTAAATTGCCTAATTATTAATTCAGAATCCCCATATACATCGATTCTCTTGGCACCTAACTTTTTCAAAACATGCAAGCCTAAGAGAAGGGATTCATATTCTGCTATGTTGTTGGAACACTGAAAGTTTAATTTGCATGAGATACATTCTGTATGATTATTTTCAGTGTTAGTGATCCAGACACCTGCACCAGCATTTGTTTTGGTGCATGACCCATCAAAATACATAGTCCAGAGAGGCAGATTTTCAATTTGGTGAATGGACTTTGTATTATTTGATTCCTCACGTTTTTCATCGGGTTGAGGACTGTCTTTCTGACTGTCAAGTTTTAAGTTCAAAGGATTGATAACTTGCATTTCAAGACCTGTGCTTAGTTTGCTAGGATTTTTAGACACGATAGACTGTTCCGGCATTTCAGCGTTGTATTCCTCTCCCTCCGTTTCAGCCATTGATCCTGTTGAAATGATGTGTCCTGTAAGTGTTTCATTATTGAACATGATAAAAGAATCTAGACTCGTATTTATAGCATAGAGAGGGGAGTTTTGAGGCCGATCTTGACTTGTCACCATGTACTGCATGTGGGATTCCCTGTAGAGTCTTCTAGTCTGATTAAAAACAGGGATAGTCGCATAGGTCATGTCCATTTGCATGGTCCCTTGTAACTTAGCACCCCAAGACCTTGATAAGAGCATTCCATATTTTGGGGGTACATCAGCCACAACAACATCCATGACTAACCATTTGGCTGGAATCTGGGCTAAGTTAACACATAGATCTTTTATCAATCCTAAACATTTAACTCTGCTTGAGTCAAAGGAGTACAAGTCTTTGTAAGGTCTGGTAATTTCAAGACCCAGGCTTTCCATTACAGCTTTTGGCATTAAATTATGGGAAGCGCCTGAGTCATGCATAGCATTGTGCAGAATTTTGTCATGAATGTTCAAGCTTACATAAAAGGGAGGGACAGAACCCTCTTGGAACTTTCCTTCAATCTCTAGACCAAAAATAAGCTCTGGCTGGTCATCATTAAGATTGAGTGAATCTTCATTATCTTCTAAGTTCAAAGCTTTCAAAATTTTAGACCTATATACATGTTGGGCAGCTAACTCAGTCAAAGGAACAGAAATTTTGATCTTTGAGATTTCCTGTTCTAGGCTAAAAAGGTTTTGACTCTTTAAAACATTGATTTCAGCCTTGTTTGTTGCCGCTTTATCAGCAATAATAGCTTGCTGATTTGATTTATCTACAGTTGGAACAGTTGTTTTACCAGGAGTACTAACCGAGTTGCTAGTACTACTAACGTTTGCACTCTGTTTTTCAATATTTTGAGTGTCTTTCTCTTTACCACTACCAAAATTATCAGCCACTGTTGTGTCCTTTTGTTTGATTGTTTTAGACTTGGTTGCAGTGCTGTTTTGAGAAGGTTTGCCAGAGGTTTCCTTGTTGGGGGTTTGTTGATTAGACCTACTTCTAAGTTCGTATTCCCTTGGACACTGTATGACAGCGTTTTCCATGTTTTGATAGATATTCTCATTATCATCTCTTATGTCATCGTAAGGTGTATAAAGACCTTGTTTATTATCATAATGAACCTCAAAGTCATCATCATCTACCCCAAATAAGTTTATATTGTTATCCTCTGTTGTTTCATCTGTTTCCTCAACCTCACTTAAAAAGTTTTGATGAAAGGGAGGAATGATCTGTTGATCATCTTCCCTAAGTCTGTTTGGAGGCTGATTTCTTCTAATATTCTGATTTTGGTTTTGGTTTCTGTTTTGAGGAGCGTTTTGATTTAGACTTGCTTGCGCTCTCTCTAGAATGCTCATTTTCTTCATCATTTCTTCCATCATTCTTTCCATCTTTGAGCTTGAAGTAGAAGGGGTGGATTCCTCTCTAAAAGATACTCTCTTTTCGGCTTTCATCCTTGCTCTCTTCTCCATGAGGTTAACCTCCACAGAAAGAGCACCTCGTTGCATATCTTCGAGGGTTGCAAAGACTCTTTCTCTGAGTGAATATGTCATGTCCGGATCACACCCTTCAAGAAATTTGTTCAAAGCTGATCCCTGAGGAGGTTTCAGTTCAGGGGAAAGTACATTATACACACTGTTAAATTTGGTACAATAAGCTTGTACACTTTCCCCGGGGTTCCTATGGAGATTGTTATAGTCCGCAAGGACTTGGAGAGGATTTTTCCTTACTTCCCATTTGTTTAAGAATGTTTGATGGAAGGCTTGGAGGTCGTTAATACTATGGGGGGTTAAACCTTTAAACCATTTTCTCACTTCTCCCCCCAAACTTTGAGCAAACAATCTGATTTTGACAGATTCATTATCGATTTCATTTCTGTCAAAGTAGTCATTCATCTTGTCCACGTGTTGAGATGCTGTTATGGTATTACTAGCATCATATAACGGAATTTTGGACTGATAATCCTGTGGAAGATTGACTAATGGTACAGGAAGGACTAAGGGAGCATACCATGCTGCCATGATATGTGGTGGGGGCGGATTTACAAGAGGAGGGGTGGGTTGAAGTGGAGTGGTTTGAACAGTGGATGAAGGGTGAACAGAAGTGGATGGAACAACAGTAGATCTCTGAGCTGATCTCGGATGAGAGACACCTAGATTATGTAAGAAATGTAAATCAGGAGGTGTTGATTCTCTATTCCCAAGGGTTTCACTTGTTTCGGGAGATGAAAGTGTAGGCTTAGAATCTAACTGATCTAAATCACCAAATGACCTAGTTCTGAATGGGTTCAATAAGTCAATTTGTGATTCATGAAGAACTGAAAGGTTTTCAGGGACTGAATTAGCTCTTAGGGGTGGTCTGAAAATAGTTGAAGATCGTATCTTAGGAGACTTCCTAAGACTTCTTTCTGGGTTATCAACTATTTCAGGAGGATCTGGGTCAGGATGGGCTCTAGGGTGAATCTTTTTAGGAGCCACATTTTTTATATGTTTAGACCCAACTAAACAGGAAAAGTTCAACCAGATATGACAATCTTTAGGAGGTTAACCAGTCTGTTTTTACAATTTTTCAATCCCACAGTCCTCTAATTGAGTTTGAATGATTTTATAATGATAAGGGTTCTTCCCAGTGGAGTCTTAAGGTCTGTTCGGGATTGTGGAGTCGCCAGGTGGAAAGTTCAGAGTGTTTTCAAAGGAGTATACTGTCCACCACAGTGTTTGTGAAACATTCCTTTTCAAGGATATCTCAAAACACAACAAACTCTAACCAGAGATTGACTGGGAGGGCATTCACCAGATATGTCACCCCTAAAAGAGGATGAGACCCGGAGGCTACCTGGCCCTTTCCAGACTCTGTCTAATAGTATAAGGTAAAACACATCAAAGACGTATACAAGATATCAAAACTTAGTGTTTTACTACCAATCTGAAATGTTTTTGGTATTTTCTGAATTGCTTTTATTTGTGGTTCAGAAGAATATCCTAAC
Organism: Pinus albicaulis; assembly: GCA_034641835.2. Classification (NCBI taxonomy): domain Eukaryota; kingdom Viridiplantae; phylum Streptophyta; class Pinopsida; order Pinales; family Pinaceae; genus Pinus; species Pinus albicaulis. The sequence continues at coordinate 833,096,259 of CM076580.1, forward strand.
TCTGCCTCAAAACTTAGCTACGGTTATGAAACAAAGACAGTCTATCCTTATGGCTAAGCTAGCTGATTTTCCAAGGTTAGATAAAAACTCTAAAGGATCCTAGGGCTGACCTAGTTTGTCACTGATTCAATCAAGTTTCATCATGATTACCATTTCTTGGTAGTGCTTGAAAAGGCTGCTTTTGACTCTCAAGGTCTTATAGAGATTCTAGGTTCGATTCCCCAGTGGAGTCGCCAGAAATGTTAGGTCTCTGTAACAAGCAAGATTGGCAAAGTCCGATCACAGAGTTAACATCATTTCAACCAACTTTTGGATTCTAGGATCTAGCCCTCCTGAATCCGGAGAGGGATCTCTCCAATATGTACAAAGATGGATATTGTCTTTGAAGTTTGGGGTGATGATATTAGGCTAGTTATGAAGGCCAAGGGTTTTGTTTGGTTTTCTCAGATGGTTGAACATAGTTGCTGTCTGAGGCGGAAAGATCTATATGCAAATAGGTTCAAAGGTGAGAAGTTGCAAGCAAACAGAATAAGCTTTGATTACAAAGAAAGATGATGGCAAGTTTTCAATCCATTGGGCGATGGAGTCATAAAAGAATTTAATTGAAACATTCAGATTCAAGAGGAATCTATGGGGCAAGTCATCTATGCCTAAGGATCTCTTTAAAGTTTGATTTATGGAATGGGGTGATACAATAAGAAAGGGAAATAACAGATGCAGAACAAAGAGTAGCCTAGGATCTGGTAAGTACTTTGAAACTAGCCAGCCTTTGACCAGGCACTTAAGGAAAACATAGAAGAAAAATAGGATCTGGTAAGTACTTTGAAACTATCCAGCCTTTGATACACTTCTAATAGAACACAGATTAAAAACGAATGGAAACTTGAAGGAAACCTTTGGAGCAGAAACTAGTGGGCTGGGACTCACCCTGATCCTCTCCTAGTTCTTCTTTACTTAGTTACTTCCAAGACAATCACAAAGATAACACAGAATGGCCTAAGATCTGATAAGTACTTTGAAACTAGTCATCTTTTGACACATCCTAAGGGAAACAGTCAAATAGTTGAGAAAACAAGAAAGGGACTCAGGGCTAACCTTTGATTTCCTCAATTCATTCCTTACACAACATATATGAAAGTAACATTTAAAAATAACATTCAGCAGTGACGAAAATATGAGGGAACGCCAGCATCTCTGTACTTAGACTGAATTAAATCATTCTCAAATAACACACTTAGAAGAAAACATTGAAATAAAGATTTCTTAGCCAGAGAAGGTTACTAGTATACAGTAGGTCCTAACACTGTTTAAACTGTTCTTTATAGTGGAAATGAAACAAATTGAAAACAGAAATAAAATGACAAGTTACAGTGAGAATAACATCACCATCAGCATAGACCAGGATCCCATAAATCAGCTTGTATTGATTGCTTCAAACCGGTTACAATCTTCAAATCCAATGTTTTAATCCATCTCTTTTCACAACCTAACCTATCCGTTACAAGCAGAGCTCCAAGAGCCTATGAAACCACTATTTACAGTCAAGATTTTTCCACTCAGAAACAGCTACAACACTTCAGCAATTACATTGACAACCAACTAATCCAACCCCTCACTCATCTTCTTCTGGAGTACTTATAGAAGGATGAGGAGGTGAGATCTAAAAAAAAGATCTCAAACACAATTAATGCAGAATTAATGTCTTCCTGGCCCAGGAGGCTCGATGAAGAAATTATATAGGAGTTCTACTGCATTTATGCGCTTATACTTATGAGGTAAGCTCGGAAGGAGCTTTTGTTGACTTTTGAGGCTCTGCGTACTGTTAGGGTTACTCTGCAAACACCTTGTCATTAAATCTGGCGCAGAAATAACTTCTTTGGTTGATCCGAGGCATAATATCTGATCTGGTTCAATAAATTTATCCTCTAGTTGAGCATTCTGAGCAATAGGTGGCACTGCGGTGGTTGAGGAATCAATTTGCCTCAAAGTATGGCGGTGGAGGCAACGTCTGATGAACACTTTAGGTTTTGCTTTTAATCTGTGTTCTAAGCTGGGGATTAGGCTTTTGATAACACTCTTAGCCGTAATCCCCGCCAATATATCCATAAAACTGCTGCTCTGGTTCATTCTGTCTTCAAAATTCGATACTCTTCTCTGCGTTGATGTTGACGGCATTCTTCAGGCTTTACAGGGACGCGTAGCAACCAAGGCTCATGAAACCTTGTTGATATCATTATTCTTCACCATGTGGTCGATTCTCTGGATTAATTAGAAGGACGGGATTCGTCACCCTCATTCTTCAGATTTTCATTAAAACACGACGAAAAAACATTAAGACCTGCAAAATTCAATAAAAATTAGAAAATCCTGCGTTATATGGATAATTTGCATCGGAGTGCGTGCGAAAAATGGAGCAATCGGAGCCGTTGATTGTATTGCGATCAATGGTCGGGGGAACTTTAAAAAGTCAGCGAAGAAAAAGAGATTTTGTACAGTGGAATCGGGAGGACGAATGAGAACCGTCGATCCGCGGAGATCGACGGCGGAGATCGACTTTTGGACGCGCCGGGGGAAAATTCAACAGGCGGGGAAATCTGTTAAAAGCCGAGCAGAAAAGGCGATTAGCAACCGTCGGATGGGAAGGCCCAGATCCGACGGAAGAGATGAATCCCGCTGCGGGGTGATGGGACGACAGATAACACGCAGGCAAAGTGGAAGGATGGCGGTTTTGGGAATGAGGTGGAGGACACGCGTCGGCCAGCGTGTGGAATCACTGGCCGACGGAATAAAACCGCCATTTGACGAAAGGTGGTGCAGGATATATACCATGGTTTTTGGAAACGAGCGCGGGGGAAGGGGGTCCACCAGGTGTGAGGTACTCCGCTCCGTCAGATCTGGGGAGCAGATCGACGGCTGGGAAGGCTCAGAGCAATAAAATTCGTGGTTTCATATTTCACACCCAAACCTTATAAAAGATGGGTTTTTTGAAGGTTTCAAAAAGAAAAGGGTGGAGTGGGGACCATGCTTCTATTTAGTGCCTTTGGACTTGAGTGGCCGATCGCGGCGCTCGGGCATATGGAGGGAGAGACGGGAAGGGGCTTAGCCTGAGGGGCTGAAAACCAGCGCATAGAAAATAGGCGTATTTTACATGATTTTTAATGGTTTTTGAAAAAGGAAAAAGGTTCCGATAGGCTAAAAAAGTGGGTTTTTAACTTTAGGAAATGAGATTAATGAGGGGATAAGGAATAGCATATGGTTTAGTGGGGTTTTTATGGATGAAAGGAAACTGAAGAAATGAAGGTAAGATGGAAGCAGGGGAGGGGAAAAAGGAGGAGGATGCAGCAATATTTGATTTGGATTTTCATGGAATATCAGAGGCCGAAAGATGTAAAAGTATGAAGAACCAACCAACATTTTATGGTCTTACCAACAGATTTCAAGCACCAACAATTTTAGTCCTGAATTTGTTTCTTGAAGGTTGCAAAGAATATTTAGCCACCAGCTGATTTAATTGAAAAATATAGGTGGCTAACACAGGGTAAGGTTAAGGTTATAGTTAATATAAAGGTTAATATTAGGTTATAGTTAAGGTTAAGGTTAGGGGAAGGTTAAGGTTAAAGTTAGGTTAAGGTAAGGTTAAGGTTACTCGCTTAGTCAAGTTAAGGTTAATGTTAAGGTTAAGGTTAGGTTAAGGGTAAAGTCAAGGTTAAGCTTAAGGTTAAGGGTATTTTCAAGGTTAAGGGTAAAGTTAAGTTTAGTGTGAAGGTTAAGGGTAAATTTAAGGTTAAGTTTAATATAAGGTTAAGGGTAAGGTTAAGGATAAGGTTAGGCTAAGCATAATTTAAGGTTAATGGTAAAGTTAAGGTTAAGGTTATGGATAAGGTTAAGGTTAAGGTTAAGTTAGGCTATGGTAAGGTTAAGGTTATGGTTAGGGTAAGGTTAGTGCTAGGTTATAGTTAAGATAAGGTTAAGGTTAATGGTAAAGTTAAGGCCAAGGTTAGAGTTAAGTTAGAATTAAGGTTAAGGTTAGGTTAAGGGTAAATTCAGTGTTAAGATTAAGCTTAAGGTTATGAGTTTAGTAAGGTTAATGTTAAGGTTGACGTTAAGGTTAAGGGTGAAGGTTAAGGGTCTTAACCTTAACCTTACCCTTAAGCTTCACCCTTAACCTTAACCTTAACCTTAACCTTCACTATAACCTAACCATAAGCTTGACCTTAACTATATCCTAACATTTAACTTTACCTTAACCTTAACCTAACCTTCCCATAACCTTTACCTTAACCTAACTTTAACATTAAACTTACCCTATTCTTTAACTTAATCTTACCCTAACCTTAACCTTAAATTTACCAATATATTTAATCATACCCTTAACCAAACTTTAACCTTAACCTTGACCAAACCCTTACCCTAACCTTAAACTTAGCCTAACCTAACCTTAACCTTAACCTTAAACTTATCTTAACGTTAACCTTCCCATAACCTTAACCTTAACCTTAACCATAACCTAACCTTAACCTTGATTTTACCCTTAATGTAACCTTAACCTTCTCATAACCATAACCTTAATCTTAACCTTCACTTTATCCTTAACCTAACCTTAACCTTAACCTTATCTTAACCTTAACCTAACTTTAACCTTGACTTTAACCTTAACGTAACCTTAACCTTAAGGGAAAAGTTAAGTTAACCTTACCCTTAACCTTATCTTAACCTTAACCTTACTTAATATTAACCTTAAACCCAAACCTAACCTTACCTTAACGATATACTGAACCTGACCTTAACTTAATCTTACCCTTAACCTTATCTTAACATTACCTTAACCTTAACCTTCCTAAACCCTTAACCTTAACCTTAACCTAACCTTAACCTAACCTTAACCTTACCCTTAACCTAACCTTAACCTTGACTTTACCCTTAACGTAACGTTAACCTTAACTTTAACCTTACTAAACCCGTACCCTTAACTTTATCTTAACCTTAACCTTTACTTAAGGTTAAGGTTAAGGTTACATTAAGGGTAAAGTTAAGGTTAATATTATGGGAAGGTTAAGGTTAACCTTGAATTTACCGTTAACTTAACAAGAACCTTAACTATAACCTAACGCTAACCATGACCTTAACTTTACCCTTGACCTTGGCCTTAAACTTGACCTTGACCTTGACCTTAACCTAACATTAACCTTAATCTTAACCTTAACTAAACCTTAACCTAACTTTAGCCATAATTGTAACCTTAACCTAACATTAACATTAAATTTACAATTAACCTAATCGTAACCTTGACGAAACTCTTAACCTTAACCTTAAACTAACTAAACATGTAACCTTAACCTTACCCTCATCTTAACCTTAACCTAACTTGAACCTTGACTTTACCCTTAACCTTGAACTTACCCTTAACCTAACCTTAACCTTAACTATAACCTTACCCTAACCTTGACCTTAACTTTACCTTTAACCCTAACCTTAACCTTAACTATAACCTAACCCTAACCTTACCATAACCATAACCTTAACTATAACCTAACCCTAGCCTTAACCTTACCCTTAACCTTATCTTAACCTTAAACTTCACTATAACCTAGCTTAACCTTAACCCTAACCTTGACTTAACCGTAAACTTAACCTTAACCTGGCTAAACCCGTAACATTAACCTAACTTTAACCTGAACCTTAACCTTAGCCATAACCTTAACCTTGACCAAACCATTAACCTTAACCTTAACCTAACTAAACCTGTAACCTTAACCTTAACCTTAACCTGACTAAATTCGTAACCTTAACCTTAACCTTAACCTAACCTTAACCTTAACCTTAACCTAACTATAACCTTACCCTTAACCTAACTTAACCTTAACCTTGATCTTGACCTTAACCTTAACCTTAACCTTACCCTTAACCTTCACCTTAACCTTAACCTTAACCTGACTAAACATGTAACCATAAACATTAACCTTACCCTTAACCTTCACCTTAACCTTAACCTTCACTTTACCCTTAGCCTAACCTTAACCTTAATTATAACCTAACCCTAACCTTGACGTTAACTTTACCCTTAACCTTGACCTTAACCTTAACCTTAAACTTGACCTTTACCTTAACCTAACCTTAACCTTAAGCTTAACATTAACCTTATCATACCCTTAACCTAAACTTAACCTTAACCTAACCTTAACTTTAACAATAACCTTAATGTTGAGGTTAAGGTTAAGGTTACGGTTAATGTTAAGGTTAAGTTAAGGTAAGGTTAAGGTTAAGGTTAAATTTAGGGTTAGGTTAAGGTTAGGTTACGGTTAAGGTCAAGGTTAAGGTTACGGTTAAGGTTAATGTTACGTTAAGGTAAAGGTTAAGGTTAAGGTTACGTTAAGGTAAAGGTTATGGTTAAGGTTAGAGTTAAGGGTAAAGTGAAGGTTAAGGTTAGTTTAAGTTTAAGGTTAAGCTTAAGGGTTTTGTCAAGCCTAAGGTTTGGTTATGGTTAAGGTCAAGGTTAAGGTTAGGTTGAGGGTAAGGTTAAGGTTACAGTTAAAGATAAGTTAAGGTTAATGTTAAAGGTTTGGTTAAGGTTAAGGTTATGGTTAAGCTTAAGCTTAAGGTTAGATAAAGGTTAATGTTAAGGGTAGGTTATAGTAACGGTTAAGGTTAAGACCCGTAACCTTAAACCTTAACCTTAACCTAACCTTAAAATTAACCTTATCTTAACCCTAGGCTTAATCTCAACCTAACCTAACCTTAACCTCAAATTTACCCTTAAACTTACCTTAACCATAACCTTAACCTAAGCTTAACCTTGACCTTTCCCTTAACCTTATCTTGACCTTACGTTAACCATAACCTTAACCTTGATCTTAACTATAACCTAAACCTAACCTTGACCAAACCCTTAACATTAACCTTAACCTTAACCTTAACTAAACCCTTAACCTTAACCTTAACGTAACCCTAACCATAACTTTAACCTTACCCTAACAATAATCTTAACCTTACCCTAACCATAACCTTAACTTTAACCTTAACCTAACCTTAACCAAACTCTTAACCTTAACCATAAAATTAAACTAACTTTAGCCAAACCCTTAACCTTAACTTTAAGCTTAACCATGACTTTACCCTTAACCTTAAATATAACCTAACCCTAACCTTGACCTTAACTTTACCCTTAACCTTGCCCATAACCTTAACCTTAACCTTGACCTTGACCTTGACCTTAATCTTAACCTTAACCTTAACTATAACCTAACTCTAACCTTGACTTTACCTTAACATAACCTTAACCCATCAACCTTAACCTTAACCTTCCCATAACCATAACCTTAACCTTAAGCTTAAGCTTAAGCTTAACCTAACCTTAACCTTGACCTTACCTATAACATAACCCTAACCTTGTCCAAAATTTAACCTTAACCTTAACTTAACCTTAACCTTAACCTTCCCATAACCTTAACCATAACCTAACCTTGACCTTGGCCTTAACTATAACCTAACCCTAAACTTGACCAAACACTTAACCTTAACCTTAATCTTAACCTTTACCTAACATTAACCTTAACCTAACCCTAACCTTACACTACCCTTTACCCTAACCATAACCTTAACTTTACCCTTAACCTAACCTTAACCATAATCTTAACCTAACCTCAACCTTAACCTTACCATTAACCGTACCTTAACAATGACCTTAACCTTGACCTTAACTATAACCTAACCCTAACCTTGACCAAACCCTTAACCTTAACCTTAACCTTAAGTTTACCCTTAACCTAACCTTAACCTTAACCTTACCCTTAACATTAACCTTAACCTTAACCTAACCTTAACCTTCACTTTACCCTTAACCTTAACCTTAATCTAACTAAACCTGTAACCTTAACCTTAGCCTACTTAACCTTGACCTTAAATATAAATTAGCCCTAACCTTAACCTTGACTTTACCCTTAACGTAACCTTAACATTTACTTTATGTAACCAAAGTTAAGGTTAAGGTTAAGGTTAAGATAAGGTTAAGGTTATGTTAAGGTTAAGGTGAACGTTATAGGTTTAGTTAGGTTAAGGTTAAGTTTAAGGTTAAGGTTAGGTTAAGGTGAAGGTTAAGGTTAAGTGTTTTGGAAGGTTAAGGTTAAGGGTAAGATAAGGATAAGGTTACGGTTAAGGTTAGGTTAAGGTCAACGTCAAGGTTAAGGTTAAGGTAAAAGTTAAGGTTAGAGTTGAGGTCAAGGTTAGTGTTAGGTTATAGTTAAATTTAAGGTTAGGTTAAGGGTAAATCCAAGGTTAATGTTAAGGTAAAGGTTAAGGGTAAGGCTAAGGTTAAGGGTTACGCCTTGACTTTACACTTAACTTAACATTAACCTTCACTATAACCTAACCCTAACCTTGAACAAACCCTTAACCTAGCCTTACCCTTAACCTTAACCTTCCCATAACCATAACCTTAACTTTAACCTTAACCTTAACCTTAAGGGTAAGGTTTGTTCAAGGTTAGGGTTAGGTTATAATTAAAGTTAATGTTAAGGTTAAGGATAAGTTAAGGTTAATGTTAAGGGTTTGGTTAAGGTTAAGGTTAATGTTAAGGTTAAGGGGTTAAGGTTAGGTTAAGGTAAAGTCAGGGTTAATGTTAAGGTTAAGGTTAAGGGCATAACGTTAAGGTGAAGGTTAACTTAAGGTTAAGGTTAGGTTAAGGTTAAGTAAATGGTAAATTCAAGGTTAATGTTAAGGTTAAGGTTAAGGTTAAGGTTATAGTTAAGTTAAGATTAAGGTTAAGGTTAAGGTTATGGTTAATGTTAAGGTTAAGGTTAAGGTTAAAGGTAAAGATAAGGTTATGGTTAAGGTTATGTTAAGGGTAAATTTAAGGTTAACGTTAGGACAAGGTTAAGGTTATGGTTAAGGTAAGGCTAAGATAAGGTTAAGGGTAAGGTTAAGGTTAAGGTTAGGTTAAGGGTATGGTTAAGGTAATCTTAAGTGTAAAGTTAGGGTTAAGGTTAGGTTAAGTTTAAGATAAGTTTAAGGTCAAGGTCAAGGTCAAGGTCAAGGTTAAGGTTAAGGTTAAGGTCAAGGGTCAGGGTCAAGGTTAAGGTTATAGTTAGGGGAAGGTTAAATTTAAGGTTAGGGTTAAGGTTAAGGTTAGGGTTAAGGTTGGGGGAAGGTTAAGGTTAAGGTTAAAGTTTGGTCAAGGTTAAGTTATGGTTAAGGTTTTTTCAAGGTTAGAGTTAGGTTATAGTGAAGGTCAATGTTAGGTTAAGTTTAAGGTTAGGTAAATGTTAAGGTTAAGGTTAATGTTATGGGTTGAGTCAAGGTTAGGGTTAGGTTAAGGGTAAAGTTAATTTTAAGTTAAGGTTAAGTTCACGTTTAAGGGTAAGGTTAAGGTAAAGGTTAGGGTTAGGTTATAGTTAAGGTTAAGGGTTTGGTCAAGTTTTGGGCTAGGTTAAGGTTAGGGTTAAGCTTAAGCTTAGGTTATGATAAGGTCAAGGTGAAGGTTAGCTTAAGGTTAAGGTTAAGGTCAAGGCTAAGAGTTTGGTTAGGGTTAATGTTAAGGTTAGGTTAAGTTAAGGTTAATGTTAAGGTTAAGATTAAGTTAAGGGTAAAGTTATGGTTAAGGTTAGGGGTAATGTTAGGGATAAGGTTAGGGGAAGGTTAAGGTTAGGTTAAGGTGAGGGTAAGGTTATATTTAAGGTTAATGTTAGGTTAAGTGTAAGTTAAGGTTAAGGTTAAGGTTAAGTTTAGGTTAAGGTCAAGGTCAAGGTTAAGGTTAAGGTCAAGTTTAAGGGTAAATTTAAGGTCATGGTTAGGGTTAGGTTATAGTTAAGGTTAAAGTTAGGTTAAGGGTAAATTCAAGGTTAATGTTAAGATGAAGGTTAATGGTAAGGTTAAGGTTAAGTGTTATGGGTTTAGTTAGTTTAAGGTTAAGTTTAAGGTTAAGGTGAAGGGTAAGGGTAAGGGTAAGGTTAAGGTTAAGGTCAAGGTTAATGTTAACGTTAAGTTAGATTAAAGGTAATCTTAAAGCTAAGGTTAGGTTCTGGTTAAGGTAAGGTTAAGGTTAATGTTAAGGTGAAGGTGAAGGTGAAGGTTAAGGGTAAGGTCAAGGTTAAGGGTAAAGTTTAGGTTAAGGTTAAGGTTAAGGTTATGGGTTTAATATGATTAAGGCTAAGGTTAAGGTTAAGGGTAAATTTAAGATTAAGGTTAAGGGGTTAAGGTTAGGTTAAGGTAAATTCAAGGTTTAAGTTAGGTTAAAGGTAAAGTTAAGGTTAAGGTTAGGGTTAAGGTTAACCTTACCATTACCTTAACCTTAACCCTAACCTTAACCTTAACCTTAACCTTACCTTTAACCTTAACTATAACATAACTGTCACCTTGAGCAAACCTTACCCTTAACCTTAACTTAACCTTAACCTTAGCCTTAACCTTACCATAACCTTAATCTTAACCTTACCCTTAGCCTTATCTTAACCTTAACCTAACCTTAACCTTACTAAACCCATAACCTTAAACTTAACCTTAAATTTACTGTTAACCTTGACCTTACCCTTAACCTTCACTATAACATAAACTTAACCTTATCATATAACTTTACCCTTAACCTAACCGTAACCTTAATATTAACCATAACCTTAACCTTAACCTTGAATTCAACCTTAACGTTAACCTGAACTTAACTATAACCTTAACCTTCACCTTAATCTTAACCTTCACCTTGACTTTAATTTTAACCTAACCTTAACCTTAACCTTAACCTTAAACTTACCCTTAACCTTAACCTTAACCGTAACCTTAACCTTAGCCTAACCATAATCTTAACCTAACCCTAACCCTAACCTTGACTTTACCCTTAACCAAAACCCAACCTTAACCTTAACCTTAACTTTACTCTTACCCTTGAACAGTAAAGTTAAAGTTAAGGTTTAGGTTAGGTTAATGTTAAAGTTAAAGTTAAGGTTAAGGTTAGGTTAATGTTAAAGTTAAGGTTAAGGGTAAAGTTAAGGTTTTCCAAACCCTAACCTTAACCTGAACCTAACCTTAACCATGACCTAAAATGTAACCTTATATTAACCTTAACCTAACCTTAACCTTAACTATAACCTTAACCTTAAGGTTATGGTTAAGGTAAGGTTAAGACAAGGTTAAGGGTAAGGTTAAGGTTAAGGTTAGGTTGAGGTTATGGTTAAGGTAAGGTTAAGGGTAAAGTTAAGGTTAAGGTTAGGGTAAGGTTAAGGTCAAGGTCAAGGTCAAGGTTAAGGTTAATAGTAAGGTTAGGGTAAATGTTAGGGTAAGGTTAAGGTTATGTTAAGGTTACGGTTACAGTGAAGGTTAAGGTTGAGAACCGTAACCTTAACCTAATCTTGACCTTAACCTAACCTTAACCTTGAACTTAACCTAAACCATAACCCTAACCTTGACGAAACCCTTAACCTTAACCTTAACCTGAACCTTTACCCTAACTTTAACCTTGGATTTATCCTTAACATAACCTTAACGTTGACCTTAACTATAATCTAACCCTAACGTTGACCAAACTCTTAACCTTAACCTTAACCTTGATCTTAACTTTGACCTTATCTTACCCTTAACCTAACCTTAACCTTAACTATAACCTAACCCTAACCTTAAACTTAACCTAAACTTAACCTTGACCTTAACTATAACCTAACCCTAACATTGACCAAAACCTTTACATTAACCTAAACCTAACCTTAACCTTGTCCTTAACTACAACCTAACCCTAACATTGACCAAACCTTAACCTTAATCTTAAATTTACTCTTAACCTAACCTTAACCTTGAATTTACCTTAACCTAATATTAACCCATTAACCTCAACCTTAAGCTTCCCATAACCATAACCTTAACCTTGGATTTACCCTTAACCTAACTTTAACCTCAACCTTAACCTTAACCTGACTAAACCCATAACCTTAACCTTAACCAAACCTTAACCTTGACCTTAATTATAACCTAACCCTAACATTAACCTTAACCTTAACCTTAACCTTCCCATAACCTTAACCTTAACCATAACTTCACCCTTAACGTTAACTATAACCTAACCCTAAACATATCCTAATCCTAACCTTGACCAAACCATTAACCTAACCTTAACCTTAACCTTAAGCTTCCCGCTTAACCTTAACCTTAACCTTCACTATAACCCAACCTTAACCTTGACCTTAACTATAACCCAACCTTGACCTTAACCTTAACCTTACCTTTACCTTTACCTTAACCTTAATCTTAACCTTACCCTTAACCTTTACCAAACCCTTAACCTTAATCTTAACATGAACCTTAACTATACCCTTAACCTTGACCTTCACCTTAACTTAACCTAAACATTAACCTTACACGTAACCTTATCTTAACCTTAACCTTAACCTTAACCTTCCCTAACCCTTAACCTTACCCTTAACCTAACCTTAACCTTACCCTTAACCTAACCTTAACCTTGACTTTACCTTTAATGTAACATTACCCTTAACTTTAACTTTACTAAACTCGTACTTTTAACTGTAACATATTTAACCTTAACCTTAACCATGACCTTAACCTAACCTTCACCTTAACCTTGACTTTACCCTTAACCTTAACCTTAACTAAACCCTTCACCTTAACCTTAACCTGACTAAACCCATAACCTTACATTAACCTTAACCAGACTAAACCCGTAACCTTAACCTTAACCTTAACCTTACCTTGACATTAACTATAACCTAACCCTAACCTTGACCAAGCCCATAACAAAAACCTTAACCTTAAACTTAACATAACCTTAACCTTGACTTTACCTTAACCTAACCTTAACTCCTTAACCTTAACCTTAACCTTCCCATAACCATAACCTTAATGTTGACTTTACCCTTAACCTAACCTTAACCGTAACCTAACCTTAACCTTAACTTTAACATAACTCTAACCTTGACCAAACCCTTAACATTAACCTTAACCTTAACCTAAATCTAACCTTAACCTTAACTTTAACCTTACACTAACATTGACCTTGACCTTAACCTTGACTTTAAGGTTACGTTAAGGTTAAGGTTAGGTTAATGGTAAGGTCAAGGTTAAGGTGAAGGTGAAGGTTAAGGTTAGGGTAATGTTAGGGATAGGTTATAGTTAAGGTTAAGGTTAAGGTTAAGGGTAAGGTTAAGGTTAAGAATATGGTTAAGGTTTGGTGAAGGTTATGGTTAGGTTATAGTTAAGGTCAAGGTTAAGGTTAGGTTAAGGGTAAAGTCAAGGTTAAGCATAACATTAGTTTAAGGGTAAGGTTAAGGGTAAAGTCAAGGTTAAGGTTAAGGGTAAGGTTAAGCTTAAGATTAAGGTTAAGCTTAAGGCCAAGGTTAAGGGCGAATTTAAGGTTAAGGTTATGGTTAAGGGTAAGGTTAAGGTTAAGGTTATGGTTAAGGTTAGGTTAAGGTTCAAGTTAAGGTTAAGGTTATGGTTAAGGTTAGGGGAAGGTTAAGGTTAAGGTATTTAAGTGTTTGGTAAAGGTTAGGGTTAAGATTGAGGTTAAGGTTAAGGTTAACTATAACCTAACCCTAACCTTGACCAAACCATTAACATTAACCTTAACCTTAACCTTAACCTTAACCATAACCTTAAGCTTAAGCTTAAGCTTAAACTTAACCTTAACTTGACTAAACCCTTAACCTTACTCTAACCTTAACCTTAACCTTAACCTAACCTTAACCTTAACCTTCACATTACCCATAACCTTAACCTTAATTTTAACCTTAACCTAACCCTAACCTTAACCTTAACCTTACCCTTAACCTTGACCAAACCTTATATTAACTATAACCTTAACCTTACCCTTAACCTTAACCTTAACCTGACTAAACCCATAACCTTAACCTTAGCCTAATCTTAACCTTAACCTAACCTTGACCTTAACCTAACCTTAACCTTAACCTTAAACTTACACTAACCTTAACCTTAACCTTGCCCTTTATATAAATTATATAACTAATGCATTATAAATCCAAGAATCTCCTGATCACACACTATTTGACTTCACGCACAATACATAATCTATTCTACTATTGATCATCATATGCAGAAATTAAATCAATTGCATGAACACATTGAAACCATAAAAAATCACACATATGAACACAATGTTTTAACGAGAAAGCCTGAACCTAAAAACCCCAACTATCTGTATATAATATATGTCATATAGATCATGTAACAATCCTCATACAAAGCTTTGCACAAGCTCTCAGTACAATATAATCGCTACACACTAATCAGGCTGGATCTTGCAAATCCATGCACCGATCTCAGCCACCTGTTAGCCTCCTATGAAATTTGTTATACCGAAAGGTGGCTAAATAATTTTTTGGAGCCTTCAAGGAACAAATTTTATTGCAAAAAGTGTTACCTCTTGAAGAATCTTGAAGGCCTCATTCCTCTGTCCAAAATCTTCACTGCTGTGCCCATTTTACACTCTGGAATTCTGCTAATTTCATGAGAACAAAATGCTGCAAAATCCCTTTTTCCCCCTCCTCCATTTAAAAACCTTGTCTTCATTTTATCCCCTTTTCTCCCCATAAGATTCATCTATTTCCATTTTTTCCCTGTTCCCCTTTCATAAAATCCCCTTTACAGAAGTTTAAAACTCCTTTTGAACTCTGTCCAAACCACCAAAATCCATTAAAAACATTAAAAATTTCATAAAAAATACTGTTTTATGTTGTAGACTTAAGCCCCCTTGGGCTAAGTCCCAAACCACTTCCTCATTATATGCCCTGGTGCTAGAACCAGGTGCTAGACCCATCGAGTGCTTATTGCATCAGAGTTTTCCTTTGGAGCATTTTTAATGTTTTTCCCCACCTCTATTTGTGATGGCCCAATCGAGTAATCACCACCATTGATCTCTGCGTGATCAACGGTTGTGACTCATTTCTCCCTCCGCTCTTATTTGACCTCTACGAGCATATCTACAATGTTGTTTGATGCCATCCAATGGCCACACTCCTCCCCACAGCCTCTGAAGTAGTAAAATCAAATAACTTAGGATTTTATAATGTTGTTTTGTATTGTGCAGGTGTTCAATGGTGTTTTCCGTAGGAGCTGCGAACCCTGTCCAAAGGAAGAAACCCACCTATAGAAGAAATAAATCGGGTTTATGAGTTAATGGAGCCACAGGTCTGCGATTTGAACCCAGAGTTTAATGGGCCGGAGCGAATAAATTCCACAGGCTGACACGTGGCTTTGAGCAGTTTGGAGATACCGCCCTCCTTGGGCGTTAAATATCAACTCTGAACTCAGCGCGATATGGGAATATGCTATTCGATCTGAGGCCAGCTCATCGGACATTTATCATGCTCAAAATAAGCTTGGGGGATGAACTAAGGTATGGAGCATTTATCAAAACATCTCCACCGCCGATCTGATCTACAGATTGACGGCCCATAATCAGTCGCCCTAGTCCCCACGGCCATAACAATAGTCAGCGGTCCCACAGAACTGGTGGTCCCTGACGCTTAGTCAACATACACATCAGTGCACACACGACAACAACTAATTGGAGTGGGCCTTGTTTGTTTGCTCGTATGGTCATGAAATTTGGACCCGGGGAGCTTTATGGGGTGAAATTCATAAATATTTTGGGTCACACTCCCCCTGACATCAGCAGACCCCAAAACGGACTCGGGGAACTTATATTGCAGATTTCATAAGGATTTCGGGTCACAAACACCCTAACGTGAGCAAATGCCTTTTCTGACCCGAAATGGTTATATATCTTGGTTTTATCAAAAGTTTTGAAGTCCGAGTATGTTATTTGATAAACGATGATTATATGGTTTTTCCATTATGCCGAATAAAAAGCCGAAGGCTGGGGTTTCAAATCTCACGCCTTCGATTTATTAAAGAGAAGCCATTCATGGGTTCAAATTTCCGCGCCCCATCAATGATTCAAAGGCATTGATGCCCCACGAGCCCTATGCAGCACTACACAACAAATAAAACACAGTAAATGAAACACAAACAAAGAGTATTAGTGTCGAAGACAGAAACACAGCAGAATGGAAGATTGAAGACATATTTATGGGGGATTACAACTAAGATTAATTATCAAAAGCCTAATCCTCCAAATTAATACACAGTTAAAAGAAAATCAAAGTGTTTTATCAGACAGAAGGCATCTGCCTCCACATCTAAGGAAAATTGATTCCTCCCAACTACCACAGTGCCACCTGTGCCTCAAAGCATTCAAATAGAGACCAAAGTTATTGATCAAGATCAAATATTTTCCTTAGCGCAGCTCGAGAGTTAATTCTGCAAATAAACTTAATGATAAATATCAGCAGATTACTTTAACATAACAGAGAGCCTCAAAAGTCAAAAAGAGCTCCCACCGAGCTTAAATCTTAATGTAAATTATTTAATACAGAGGACACCTATGTAAGCTTCTTCATCGAGCCCCCCAAAGGCTGAGAAGCCATTAAGTCTGTATTAATTATCTTTGGAGATCTTTTATCAGATCTCACCTCCTACTTCTTCTATAAATACTACTGGAGAAGATGAGAGAGGGGTTGGCTGTTGGTTGCAAAACTTTGAAACATACTTGAGCTGGAGACTTCTTATTGTAAATAGTGTTCACTGGCTCTTGGAGCTCTGCTTGTGATAGATAATTTATTCTAGGAAGTGTAGATGGTTGTTAAAATAAATCATTGGACTTAAAGATGTAACTGGTTTGGAGCATC
Organism: Pinus albicaulis; assembly: GCA_034641835.2. Lineage (NCBI taxonomy): Eukaryota > Viridiplantae > Streptophyta > Pinopsida > Pinales > Pinaceae > Pinus > Pinus albicaulis. The sequence goes on from CM076580.1 coordinate 833,112,956, forward strand.
AATACAAGCTGATTTATGGGATCCTGGTCTATATCAACGGTGATGTTATTTCTTATTGTGAACTTTTGTTTTATTTTTGTTTTCACTGTGTTCATTTTCTCTTATAAAGAATAGCATTCATAGAGTTAGGACCTACTTTATATCAGTACCTTTCTCTGACTGAAAATCTTTATCTTCATGTTTTCTTCCAAATTTGTATTATTTAGGAATGATTTAATTCAGTTCAAGTAGTAGGAATGCTTGAACTGTAGGAATGCTAGCGTTCCCTCATCCTACTGTCTTAGCTAATTGTTATTCTTAAATGTTATTTTCAGTATATGTTAAGTAGAGATGAACTAAGGAAGATATGGTGTGCCCTGGTCCTAATTTTAACCTGAAAGACTGTTTGAATGTTTCCCTTGGAATGTGTCAAAAGCTGGCTAGTTTCAAAGTACTTACCAGATCTTAGGTCATTTTGTGTTATATTTATGTTTGTCTTGAAAGTAACCAAGTAAAGCAGAGCTAGGAGAGGATTTGTGGTGAGCCCGGCCCGCTAGTTTCTCCTCCAACAGTTTCCTTCAAGTTTCCCTTTGTTTTAAAATGTTTTCTTTTGAAATTACATCAAAAGAAGGCTAGTTTAGAAGTAATTACTTGATCTTAGATTACTTTTATGTCTTTCTTAAGTGTATGTCAAAGGCTGGCTAGTTTCAAAGTACTTACCAGATGATGGGGTGCTCTTTGTTCTTCGTTTGTTTAAATCCTCTTCGTATTGTTTCACTTCATTCCACAAATCAAACTTCAAAGAGATCCTTAGACATAGATGAATTTCCCCATGGACCACTCTTAAACCTGATTGTTTCAATTAAACCATATTATGACTCCATAGCCCAATGGACTAAAACCTACAATTATCTATCTTCTTGGGCAAAAATTGTTCTATTTGCTTGCAACTTATCACCTTTGAAACTCTTTGCATTTATAACTTTCCACCTCAAATAATATTCATGCTCAACCATCCAAAAAAAAACCAAAACCCTTGGCCTTCATAACTAGCCTAATATCATTACCCCAAACTTCAAACACAAATCCATCTTTGCACTTATTGGAGATATCCCTCTTCGGATTCAGGAGGGCTAGATCCTAGAATCCCAAAGTGGTTGAAACGATGTTGTTTCTGTGATTGGACTTTGCCAATCTTGCTAATTATAGATTCCTAACACCACCTACTAGCTTGCCTCTACTGTGAAATCCCTACTGAAGAATGGCTTTGAATGAACTCAAATTGGTCCATCCTTTCTCATGCAATCCTCATTGGCATCTCTACTCTATGTTGGATGCAATCAATGCATCACTATAGTCACAACTGATAGTCAACTTGCCCTTTCACCTATCTCTCCATTGGTCTCCACTGAAGCTGTACATGCACTGTAGTTAACTGATGTATTCTTTAGTTGATTAATGATTTAATATTTAGTGAATTAATTAATAATTAATTCACACAACTCTCACTAGTGTATCAATTAGTTAGACTAGATACAACTAGCTCAACTGTGTCTAACTGAGTCAAACTGAACACAACTCCACCAACTACTTCTATAACTTCACCAAACTCTGTCACATGAGTTCTAACTGAAGTCTCCATGCAATAGCTCCACTTAACCCTCAGGAATAGCGTAATTCCTTCTGTCAGCTCCTGTGCCACATCTGTGCACTTAATTGAAGTGATCCAAGAGAATATGTTAATGTTTATAGTCCAAATATTATTAAGAGCTAATAATATTCGACATATCTATTTTTAGACTTGAAATATAAAAATAGATTCCACCCAATATGTCTAAAAATAGATGTCCATCTATTTTTCCAACTTGACCAACCATCTACAAATAGCATCCCGCAACTCATATAATATGATCGACATGTCTAAAAATAGACATAGTCTAAAAATAGACTTACGCCAAAAATAGACTGTGGGCCCACTTAATGAAGGTGGCTCTTTTCACTAAGCTCATCATATTGTTGAAATCTCAACACTCCCTCTCAACAAGATAAGGATTATCTGCCACCCCGATCCTGCCTCTATGGTGTTTGAATTTTCTTTTGGTGAGTGCCTTTGTCAGAATATCAGCATAGTGATCCTCCGTAGGAATGTATGATAGTAACATGATCTTCCGCTGCACACAATCTCTGATATGATGATACTAGTCTATGAAGCCATGCAGCCTCAACTCATCCTCCTGTCTATACCATAATCCATATCCTGATGTGCCTCTGAGATATCTCAATACATGCTTCTCCGCCTTCCAAAAGAGCTTGGTAGGCTTAACCATAACTTGTGAAAACTGATTAACAGCATAGCATATGTCCAGTCGTGTATTGACTAGATACATGAGTGAACCAACCAACTGTCAATAAAAAGTGGTGTCGACTACCTCTGCCGATGTAGCATCCTCTTTCCTCCAACCACCAGGAAGAGGAGTGCTGATAGCCTTGTAGCCTTGCATGTTGAACTTCTCCAGTATCTCCCGAGCATACTTGCCTTGAGACAAAAACAGTCCATTACTGCACTACCAAATTTCAAATCCCAGGAAATAATGAAGGAGGCCCAAGTCCTTCATCTCAAACTCTTCTGCAAGATCAGCCTTGCATGAGAGTATCAACTGTTCATCACCCGTCAAAATCAAATCATCTACATAAAGTATAATGATCAACAACTTACCCTCCACCACAATCTAGTATAGGTTCGGATCCGCCTCACTCTTGGTGAATCCAAGATCGGTGAAATAACTGTCTCTCTGTGTGTACCAAGCACGAGGTGCTTGTTTCAACCCATACAATTCTCTTTTGAGCCTGCACACATGTGATTTGCTGCTGAAGATTTCGAAACCTTCAGGCTACTCTATGTACACCTCCTCCTCAATGACTTCATTGAGGAATGTAATGTTCACATCCATCTGATGAATGTGCCATCCCATCTACACTAAGAGAGCTAGGATACTCCGTATGGAAGAATACCTTGCGACAGGTGCAAAGGTTTCTTCATAGTCAATCCCCTCAATCTATGAGAAGCCCCAGGAAACAAATATTACCTTGTACTTCTTGATGCTCCCATTAGCTGCTTGCTTCAGTTTGTAGATCCATCTCAACCACTGATTTCCCTTCCGTCCTTGGGAAAATCTCCCATGCATTTTTTCTGATAATAAAATCATACTCTTCCACCATGGTATCTACCCATGCACGGTCCTCCAAATCTTCCTCGAAAGAATATGGTTTTTTCATGATACACTTACTCATCAGAGCCATGTATCTAGTATATTGGTAAGGTGACTGTCTCTGTCTGCAATGTGATGTAGGTGCTCCTACAATCTTCTCTGCATCAAGATTCAGTCGCTCAGCTTCTGTAGTGTGCTTCTACCCTCTGATGCTTGGCACTGCATGAGTGCTTTCTTCCATTCCATGAACCTCCTCTTGTGGCTAATACACATCTAGAGGCTCATCCTTAGGAACTAATTGCTCATCATCGGCATGCAAGTGTGGGTCCCTCTCAAGCGAACACTTCATGGCTTTCTCCTCATGAAATTTGATATCTCGTCACACAATAGTCTTCCGATTGTCTAGAAAATACACACAATAGTTGTGGGGTTTTTCTGTGTACCCCAAAAATATCGCAACCTCTACGGTTGGCTCCAACTTCTTCCTGGATTCCTTCGTCACATGAAGGTAAACATGTGAGCCAAAATCTTCAAATGAGAAATATTAGGATTCTTACCAGAAAACGCCTCTTTGGGTGTACTCATGCCAAGTACTCTATGAGGAAAAAGGTTTTGCACATAAATCGTAGTGTTGCAAGCTTCAGCCCACAAGTGTATGGGAAGGCCCTGATCATGCAACATCGCCCGTGCAACACCCACGATCATTCTATTCTTTTTCTCCATGACCTCATTATGTTGTGGGTTATGAGGCGTTATGAGCTCTCTTCAAATTCCTTCTGCACTACAAAAGTCTTTGAATTCACCAGAGATGAATTCACCACCATTATTGCTCCTAAGAGCCTTCACCTGCTTCCTTGACTCTTTCTCCACCAGTTCCTTGAACTCACAAAACTTTGAGAATATCTCTCTCTTCTTCTGCATGAAGAATATCCAGCACTTACGAGAAAAGTCATCAACAAATATCACATAATACCTGTGCTTTTCTGTCAAATCTACTGAGAAAGGTCCACACACGTGTGTGTGAATTCTCTCAAGCATCGTCATGGCGCGACTATCCTTCTCATGAAAGGTGGTTTTCACAAATTTTACCAAAGTACATCCCTTTCACTGATCTGACTGTGCAAGTGTACCTTTGGGAAGCTCGGTAGAAATCTGCTGCAAAATTTTCAAAGCACCATGGTGAAGATGGCCCAATCTCCCGTGCCGCAGTTCGCCCTCATCTCGACTCACCACTCCTTTTGCTTTGCCTGCCATTGCTGTTCAGCCATCTACCTGTAATTGATAAAGGTTCTTAACTCCAACCCCTATCCTCCAAGTTTTACCAGTTGCCTTACTGTGCAGGAAAGCCTTTCCCTCGCTAAAGCCAACATCATATCCCTTGTCTTCCAACATCGCCATAGAGATAAGATTCTTCTTCTATCCTGGAACATGCATGACATCCTTCAAGATGAAACGTTTGCTAGAATCCCTCTCAAAGGAAATGGTCCCGATACCAGTCGCACTATATCTACCATCATCGGCCATCTCTATGTGCACTCCAAGATCCTTCTCATTCAGATAAGTAAATAAATATTTGTCTCCGGTCATATGGAAAGACGCACCACTATCAAGAAACCACACTGATCTCATTGCACTTGAGACCAAGCATGTGACCAGTGAAAAATACAGCTCAACCTACGAGGCTAAGGCCTCTCCAGCTGTAGATATAGTAGCCTGCTTAATTTTCTTCTTCTGTGGACAATTAGTGGTGTAATGTCTGTGTTGGTGACAGTGAATGCACTTCACCTTGGACATGTCCCGCTTCTTGCCTTTCGCACCAGATTGAGAAAGATTTTTCTTTTCCTTTCCCTTCCTTGCTTTGGCAGCCAAAGTGAAATTTTCTTCATCTTCATTCTTCGATGAAGATCCATCCATGGTACTCCGCCTTATCTCCTCCTCCACAAGATCTGACCAAAGTCGATCCCATCTCGGCAGTTTATCCCGACCATTGACAGAGTCCTCATAGGAATGCCAACTCTTTACAAGCCTAAGGAGAGCAAATATCACCAAGTCCTCTTCATCTACAGTAACCCCCAGACTTGCCAGCTCATCCCTACATTGGAAAAACGTTTTGAGGTACTTGGGTATAGTTTCGCCCTTCTCCATTTTTATTTTCCTGAGTTTGTCTTTGAGCGCCAACTTCCTCTGGTCCCTCTTGCTTTGGAACAAATATTTCAAATATTTTGACATCAATAATGGAGAAGCTTTAACATGAAGGCTAGACACTATGTCATATTTCACACCTTCCAACAGAATCCTTTGACATTTTTTTGTCTTCTTTTTCCATGCGTCAAGTGTGGCAGCATTTCTAGAAGCAGGTTTTGGAATTTCTGCATCTATGAACTCCTTCAACCCATTATCCTCCAACACCACCTCCATCCTATCCTTCCATGAAATATAATTCAATTTTACCTCAAGGTAATACTCCAATCACAATCCATTGAAAGACATCTCAACTTCGACACCAAGAAAACACTACTGCACATTTGAATTCCACCAGCACAAAACTCAACCGCTTCAATGATTTGCAATTTCTCCAATGATCAATATAGCTCCGATTCCATGTACAAATTATATAAATAATGCATTATACATCCAACATTCTCTTTATCACACACAATTTGACTTCATGCACAATACAGAATCTCTTCTACTATTGATCATCATATGCGGAAATTAAATCAATTGCATGCACACATTGAAACCATAAAAATTCACACATATGAACACAGTTTTTTAATAGGAAAGCCTGAAGCTAAAAACCCCAACTATATGTATATAATATATGTCATAGATATCATGTAACAATCCTCATACAAATATTCTCACAAGCTCTCAGTACAATACAATCGCTCCACACTAATCAGGCTCAATCTTGCAAATCCATGCACTGATCTCTTCCACCTGATAGCCTGCCTCTACTGTGCAATCCCTGCTAAATAATGGCTCTGAATGAACTCGAATTGGTCCAACCTTGCTCACTCAATCCTCATTGGCATCTCTACTCTATGTTGGATGCAATCAATGCATCACTATAGTCACAAGTGATAGTCAAATTGCCCTTTCACCTATCTCTCCATTGGTCTCCACTGAAACTGTCCATGCACTATAGTTAACTGATGTATTCTTCAGTTGATTAATGAGTTAATATTTATTGAATTAATTAATAATTAATTCACACCACTCTCACTAGTGTATCAATAAGTTAGATTAGATACAAGTAGCTCAACTGTGTCTAACTGAGTTAAACTGAACAAAACTCCATTGACTACTTCTATAACTCCACCAAAATTTGTCACATGAGTTCTAACTGAAGTTCCCATGCAATAGCTCCACTTAACGCTCAGGAATAGCATAATTCCTTTTGTCAGCTCACATGCCACATATGTGCACTTAACTGAAGTGCTCCAAGAGAATAAGTTAATGTTTATAGTCCAAATATTATTAAGAGATAATAGTATTCGACATATCTATTTTTAGACTTGCAATCTAAAAATAGATTCCACACAATATTTCTAAAAATAGAAGTCCATCTATTTTTCCAACTTGACCAACCATCCACAAATAGCATCCTGCAACTCATAGAATATGATTGACATGTCTAAAAATAGACATGCGCCAAAAATAGCCTGCGAGCGCACTTACTGAAGGCGACTCTTTTCACTAATCTCATCATCTTGTTGCAATCTCAACACCCTTACCATTAGCCTAACCCTTACCCTTAACCTAACCTTAACGTTAACCTTACCCTTAACCTTAACCTTACCCTTAACTTTAAACTTAAACTTAACCTTACGTTAGCCTAACTTTAACTTTAACCTTCCCCTAACCTTAACCTTAACCTTAACCATAACCTTAACCTAACCTTAACCTTAACCTTACCCTAACCTTACACTTAACCTTAACTATAACCTAACCCTAACCTTAACCTTAACCATAGCCTTAACCTTAAACTTCCCATAACCATAACCTTAACCTTGACCTTGACCTTACCCTTAACCTTAAATTTAACCTAACCTTAACCTTAACTTTGACCTTAACTATAACCTAACCCTATCCTTAACCTTAACCTTAAACTTCCCATAACAATAACCATAACCTTAACCTTAACCTTACCGTTAACCTTAACCTTAACCTTACCCCCTTAACCTTAACCTTAACCTGACTAAACCTGTAACCTTAACCTTCACCCTAACCTTACCGTAACCTTACCCTTAACCTTAACCTTAACGTTAACCTTCACTATAACCTAACCTTAACCTTGACCAAACACTTCACCTTAAACTTAACTTTAACCTTAACCTTTGCCTAACCTTAACCCTAACCCTTAACCTTAACTATAACCTTACCCTTAGCCTAACCATCACCCTAACCTTACCCTTAGGATTAAACTTAACTTTATCCTTAAACTAATCTTAACCTTAACGTAACATTAACCTTAACTTAACCTAACCTTAATCTTAATCTTAACTATAACCTAACCCTAACCTTGACCAACCCCTTAAATTTAACCTTATCTTAACCTTAACCTAACCTTAACCTTAACCTTAACCTAAGTATAGCTTTACCCATAACCTTAACCTTGACCGTAACTATAACCTAACCCTAACCTTGACCAAACCTTTGACATTAACCTGAGCCTAACCCTAACCTTGACCAAACCCTTAACATTAACCTTAACCTTAACACTAACCTTAACCTTAACCTTAACCTGATCTTAACCTTAACCTAACCGTAACCTTAACCTAATTGTAATCTTAACCTTAACCTAACCATAACCTTAAACTTGACATTAACCTTAACCTTAACCTTAACATTAACCTTGACCTTAACCTTAACTTTACCCTTAACGTAACGTTAACCTTAACCTTAACCTGATCCTAACCTTAACCTTAACTTAACCTAACCTTAGCCTGAAAAAACCTGTAACCTTGACCAAACCCTTCACCTTCACCTTAGCGTAACCTTACCCTAACTTTAACCCTAGCCTTACCCTTAAGCTTACCCTTAACCTTAACACAATATTAACCTTAACTTTTCCCTTAACCTTGACCTTAACCTTAACCTTAACCTAGCCTTAATATTAACCTTAACCTTACCCTAACCCTACCCTAACCTTAACCTTAACTTTACCCATAACCTTAACCTTGCCCTTGCCCTTGACCTTGACCTTAACCTTACCCTTAAACTTATCTTAACCTTAACCTAACCTTAACCTTAACTTTACCCTTAACCTTACCTTAACCATAACCTTAACCTTAACCTTACCCATAACCTTATATGAACCTTACCTTAACCATAACCTTAACCTTAACCTTACCCATAACCTTATATGAACCTTACCTTAACCATAACCTTAACCTTGATCTTAACTATAACCTAACCCTAATCTGGACCAAACCCTTAACCTTAACCTTAACCTTAACTTTACCCTTAACCTAACCTTAACCTTAACCTTACCCTTAGCCTTAACAAAACCCTTAATCTTAACCTTAACCTGAGCCTTATCCCTAACCTTACCCTCAATCTAACCTTAGCCTTGACTTTAACCTTAACCTGAACTTAACCTTAACCTTAACCTTAACCTAACCTTAACCTTGACCTTCACTATAACCTAACCCTGACCTTAACATTGACTTTACCCTTAACGTAACCTTAACCTTGACTTTACCCTTAACCTTAACCTTACCCTTAACCTAATCTTATCCTTACCCTAAACTTAACCCTAACCTTAACCTTAACCTTAACCTTAACCTTAACCATAACACAACCTTAACCTTAACCTTAAAATAAATTTAACCTTAACTTTACCCTTAACCTTGACCTTAACCTTAACCTTAACCTTACCCTAACCTTACCCTAACCTTAACCTTAACTTTACCCTTAAGGTTATGGGTTTAGTCAGGTTAAGTTTAACGTTAATGTTAATTCAAGGTTAAGGTTAGGTTATGGTTAAGGTTAATTTTATGGGAAGGTTAAGGTTAAGGTTAAATTTATGGTTAGGCTAAGGTTAAGGTTAAGGTTAAGAGTAAAGTCAGTTACAGGTTTAGTCAGGTTAGGGTTAAGGTTAAGGGTAAGTGTAGGTTAAGGGTAAAGTTAAGGTTAGGGTGAAGGTTACCCTAACCTTAACCTTAACTTTACCCATAACCCTAACCTTACCCTTAACCTAACCTTAACCTTGACCTTGACCAAACCCTTAACCTAACCTTAACCTTAACTTAACCTAACCTTAACCTTAACTATAACCTAGCCCTAACTTTAACCTTAATCTTAACCTAACCTTAACCTTAAATTTAACCTAACTATAACCCTACCCTTAACCTTAACATTAACCATAACCTATCCTTAACCTTAACTTTAACCTTAACCTAATCTTAACCTTAACCTTAACCTTAGCCTTATCTTAACCTTAACCTAACCTTAACCTTGAATTTACCCTTAAAATAACCTTAACCTTAACCTAACCTTAACTTTAACCTTAACCATAACCTAACCTTGACCTTAACTATAACCTAACCCTAAGCTTACCCTTAACCATAACCATAACCTTAACCTTCTCATAACCTTAACTTTACCCTTAACCTTGAACTTAACCTTAACCTTACCCTTAACCTTACCCTTGACCCTAACCTTGACCTTACCCTTAACCTCAACTATAACCTTAACCTTAACATTACCCTTAACCTTAGCTTAACCTTAACTTAACCCTAACTCTAATCTTTACCTTAACAATAACCTTAAGGTTAGGTTAGGTTAAGGTAAGGTTAAGGTTACGGTTAAGGTTATAGGTTATGTTAGGTTAAGGTTAAGGTTAAGGTCAGGGTTAAGGTTAGGTTAAGTTCAATGTTAAGGTTAAGGTTAATATTAAGGGTAAAGTTAAGGTTAAGGTTAAGGTTAGGTTAAGCTTAAAGTTAAGGTTAAGGTTATGGTTATGGGAAGGTTAAGGTTAATGTTAGGTTAAGGTAAAGTCATGGTTAAGGTTAGGTTAACTTTAAGATTAGGTTAGGGTTAAGGTTACAGGTTTAGTCAGCTTAAGGTTAAGGTTAAGGGTAAGGTTAATGTTCTATTTAAGATAAAGTTTAGTCAAGCTTAAGGGTAAGGTTAAGGTTAAGGTTAGGGTTAGGTTAAGGTTAAATTTAAGGTTAAGGTAATGGGTAATGTCAAGGTTAAGGTTAAGGTTAGGTTAATGTTAAGGTTGAGGGTTAGATCAAGGTTAAGGGTTTAGTCAGGTTAAAATTAAGGTTAAGGTTAAAGGTATGGTTAAGGTTAAGGTTAACGTTAACGATTTGGTCAAGGTTAGGGTTAGGCTATAGTTAGCCTTAATATTAACCTTAATCTTAACCCTAACCATTACCAAACCCTTGACCTTAACCATAAAATTAACCTTAAGTTTAAAATTAGCCTTTCCCTAACCTTAACCCTTACCTGAACCTTAACCTAACCTTAACCATAACCTCAACATTAACCTTACCCTTAACCATAACCTTAACCTTAAATTTACCTTTAACCTTGACCTTAACCTTCACCTTACCCTTAACCTTAACCTTAACCTTGACTTTACCCTTAACCTCACCCTTAACCTAACCTTACCCTTAACCTTGACTTTACCGTTAACCTAACCTTAACCTTAACATTAACCATAACCTAACCCTAACGTTGACCAAACCTTAACCATAATCTTAACCTTAAACTTACCCTTAACCTTACCCTTAACCTTAACCTTAACAATAATCTAACCCTAACCTTAACACTAACCTTAACCTTGACCCTAAACTTAACCTTGACCTTACCCTTAACCTAACCTTAACCTTAACTTTCCCTTAACCTTGACTTTACCCATAACCATAACCATAACCTTAACTTAACCTAACATTAACCTTAACTATAACCTAACCCTAACCTTATCTTAACTATAACCTTAAGGTCAATGTTAAGTGTTTGGTCAAGGTTAGGGTTAGGTTATAGTTAATGTTAGGTTATAGTTAGGGTTAGGTTATAGTTAAGGTTAAGGGTAAATTCAATGTTAACTTTAGGGTTAGGTTATAGTTAAGGTCAAGGTTAAGGTTAGGTTAAGGTTAAGGTTACAGGTTTAGTCAAGTTAAGATTAAGTTTAAGGTTAAGGTTAGGCTAAGGGTAAAGTTAAGGTTAAGACGTGTAGCCTTAACCTTTACCATTAACCTTAACCTTAACCTTACTAAACCCATAACCTTAACCTTAACATTAACCTTAACCTAACCTTAACCTTGACCTAACTAAACCTGTAACCTTAACCTTAATCTAACCTTTACCTTGACCTTAACCTTGACCTTAACCTTTACCCTTAACCTAACCTTAACCTAAAATTTTTAATTAACCTTAACCTTAACCTAACCTTAACCTTAACCTTAACCTTAACCTTGACTTTGTTGTTAAACTTAACCTTAACCTGACTAGACAGATAACCTTAACTATAACCTAACACTAATGTTATCCTAACCAAACCCTTAATGTAACCTTAACCTTAACCTTAACATTTCCCTTACCCTTATCTTAACCTTAACCTTGACCTTAACCTTCACCTTGACTATTTGGTCCAATCTACTACTCTAGATTAGGCTTAATTTCTTGTCAACCCGAGTAGGTATTCTTAGAGGCACTTGTCTAATGTATATAGACCTAGAAAGATTCAATTTCCTAAATGAAGGTTTATTGTAGTAGGTTCCAATACCCTTTTACAAGAGATTGAAATTTGGTCCCTTACACACATTAAACACTTCTTTAATTAAATCTGATCTAACATTCTAAAAACAGAGTGCTTTATGGTTGTCTGAGATTTTAATCCTTTTACAAGGTTTCAGCGCACAAAATCTCTTTCAAGTTCTTAGATTAACACCCTAAAATCAATGATCTAATTCCTATGGTTTGTTTGAAATTCCAGTCCTCTTACAAGGACTTTACTCACAGAGTCTCTTTCAAGTCAACACACTTAAATCAAATTCATTAAAAATAGAGATCATGGAGATAATCTTGAATTCAATACACAATAAAACCCTCTTACAAGGTCTACTCATTAAACTAGTAATCAAAATTTTCAATTATAACCATGAACCATAAAACATAAATAATGACTGGAATCATAAACACAACTAATCAAAATCTATGAACTCACAACATGAAAATTAAATTAAAATGTTAAATCAGATCTGAATATATGAATTTAATGGAAACATAAAGAAAAGTGTACCAACAATAAACTAGTAGGCATAGGGGCATAGGGGCCCTCCATGCTTGCAGGCACACTTGGAGAAACTTTAAATGAAGAAGATGCTAAATCATAACACCATGAATGATTCAGTTTCTATCTCTTATTAAAATATTGAAATCAATTACATCAAAACAGAGTTATGAAGCTTGTAGATAATCTTATGTATTCTCCATGTATCTACTTCTTCTCTTTGCAAACCTAGCCTATTACATGCTTCTACTACTTATTTATCATGGATTACAAACAAAGGAGGCTATTATCGTTCCAGAAAAACATAATGACCTCCAAAGTAGGTCGAATTAGTTTGAATCTCTAAACATAAGCAAAATATCAAGCTCACTCATTTATGATTCAGATTTTTCCGCTAAACTAGCTGGGTTTGACCAACATTGACCGGATACTTAGAAACTTCAAACTAACGTTGGATAGATATTTCACCATCTATGTACATTCAAGATCAAGCCCACGTCCTTCGTTTTTGTCTACCTGTTATGCCACATGTCAGAACATAAAACATTTACAGGAAGTTACCACATCCTATAATTTTTTGAAAAATTTTAATTTTTAACACGAAAATTCCACAAATTGATTTTAATGTAAAAATAACAATCATGATACTATATTAATCAATTTCAATAGGATATAAGGAATTTATAAAGGTTTATTAAGGAAAATGGTGGATAATGATGAGATTTTTGGATAAAAAGATAGGCCATAGAATGATACCAACATCTCCCCCAAACTCAATGATTTTGCATGTCCTCATGCTAACCTGATGAACTTCCTCTGTTTGCTGCTTCTGCTGCCTGCAATAAAAAATATACATTCTTCTGTGCTTGATATTCAGTCTTCATCCTTTTTTACTTGGTCTTCATGTCTTTCTTTTGCTGATACCATTTTCTAGCCCATTTGCAAATTTCAATTTTGTTGGCTTTGAGTTTTCTGACTTTCTTCTTCAATTTTTCATTTTTCCTTTGAATCTTCCTGCTTTTTTCTCTCAGTGTTTCATTCTCTTTCTTCACAACTCTTTCTAATACCTATGCGTCCATGAGTTCTTCTTTCAAGTCTTGAATATGTCTCTCTAGCTCCTTTTGTTTTCTGTTTGAAGGTGTTGGCTCTTTTTCTTCTTCATTATTCTTTTCAATTTCCATTTCTTGTATATCTGCATCTTGTTCTGGCTATAGATCATCACTCTCTTGTATTTTCTTTCCTTTTATCCTCCTGGATCTTCTTTTTTAGGAAGTGAAAAATTTGTCTTTTGCAATTTTCTTAACATCCTCTTGTGTCATTTTTTTTGTTTTAACACTACTACTGGGTTGGGAAAGAGTGATTGATCTAAATTTAGGAGTTTCCTCATTTATTTCAACCACATCAACCATGAATTTTGTACTTCCTTGTTTTTCTTGTTCATCTTCGTTGGTTTTGATTTGATTGGAAATTTAGAATCCTTCCTATTTTATTCCTCTCTTTTCAAATTCAAACTTAATTAAAATTTTAATCAAACGAAAATGACACAAACTTTATCCTCATTACCCTTTATTTCTGAACATTTTTTTACATCTTGGTTAAGCTCTGTAAAAGGAAATAAGGCAAACTACTGGTACATTTCCCTTTTAAGTGCAACTAAATCTTGATGTGATATAAATATAGTATACTGTATCTCCCTTCACATGTGACAAAATTTTGGAGGATATATACCATTTCATCCCATGGATGGATGAGCCAACTCCTAGGAACTCCTTTTTTCCAATTTACTGAAGAAACTCTTAATCTAGACATGAATTGGGTCCATGATATTTCTTTGAACTGCTTGGTTTTAAAATATTTCTCCCCCTATAGATTAATGTCTATTGTCTGAGCTATTGTGTCTTCTGAAATTCTGAAGGAAAGATTCCCTATTAAGGATTTTTCTCCATTGAATGAAAATGCAAACTATTTTGTGACTTCTTCATTATACCCATTGATTTTTTCCAAGAAAAGTAACCATTGTTTTTCTCTTAAAATTTCGACAAAATCCTCATGAAATTTTGAACTGTCAAACTTTTCTGGCTCTGCCCTATTTTCCATTTAAAATATCTATTCTAACCCTGTCTGCTTATGCTCTGTAAAACAAAAATTATTAACTAGGGTTTTTAATTGTTACCTCTTCTGTTGTGTTCTTCTAGCTGACCTTGAATTTTTGAGCTTTCTTCAAATTTCTGGGCTAGCCTCGAATTTATGAGCTGACTTATTGTTTTGGATAATCCCCAACGCCTATATTTTCTTCCTTTTTCAACCAACATATCTTGGCAGTTGGATACCTATATTCTCGGCCTTTCTATTTTAAACCTCAGAGCCTGAACTTTAACAACCTTAATTCAGATTTTTTCCAAATTTTATGAATGGAGAGTTTCAAAATTTAGCCTGCTATCATGAAATGGAATTGATATGATGATGGCATAGAGGATAGGGTCTTGTTAGTAGAGACCGTAGTCTTATTTGCAGGGTCTGTATACGTGGTCACAAAGAATTCAGATCATGGTTGCAGAGAAATGATAGATCATGGTGAATACATTCATAAACAGATAAAGGCCCTAAAGAATGTTTTTGTACTGTCGGTAGTCAGAATGATTGAAAATTAACAGATTTTTTCTCATTAGATGTCTAATAAGGTCGCGGAGAGGCCTTATAGACCCGTTGGTACTTTGTTGGCAAAGGTTGATTTGAAAGGTTTATGAGTTTATGAAAAGGCTTCAAGGGGTATAGCTAGCATAGAGATATGCTAAGGTCTATAGTGGTGATATGTGTGATATAGAGATAAAGATGAGTGTATAGGAATAGGTTATGAAATTGATATAGAAATAGGCATGAGGGGTATAAAGGCATGTAAAAACCATTAGGCATATAGGATAGTTTTATGGGCGCTATGGTTTTTAAAAGTGATAGCATAGGTTAATATGTTGAGGAGTAGTGTTATATGGGTTATTAAATTGATACTAATAAGTAACCATAGATTAATTATTTAACACTAAAATAATCTAGGAATTTAAGTACTAAAAACAAAAATCTTACAATCCATTACACTTGTTGGTTGATATAGTCCTGATTTTTCTTTTTGCAGGTGTAACTGGTTGGCTTTGTACAAGTGTGATCTGATTGGCTTTGTGCAAATGTAACTGATATTTTTCTTCTAAACAGGTCCTTTGAAAATGAGTATAAACAGGTCCCTTCAAATCTGAAAAGTCATGTTAATGCAGCTTCTATCCTTCTTGGTCTTGTAGAAAATATTGATGTAGCCATGTTTAAATTTTGATAGGCAACCTTTGAAAATTGTTGATGCAGCCTTGAAATATGTTGATGTTTCCTTGTGTTCCATTAATGTAGTCTTTGAACAGGTCCCACTGTTGTTGCCTTGTGTCAATGATGCAGTCTTTGAACAGGTCCGAATGTTGTTGCCTTGTGTTATTAATGTAGCATTTGAACATGTCCCTCTGCATAATCATTTTTAAACAAGTCCCACTGCATATTTTTTCTTGAACAGGTCCCTTTTTGCTAATTAGAACAAAACAACTCCTTCTTATTGAAACAATAAAACAAATCACTTATTTAAATTTTGAGAATGAGGAGATGAATAGGAAAAATTTGACGTTTCTTCTCCCCCACTGATTCATTGACTTGTCCTCAAGTCATTATTGAAAATTTGACAAAAATAAATAACTTGAAAAACAATGAATTCTTACTGGCCAATTTCTTGGTTTTCCTGTAAGAATTTTAGTTTAGAGTGTGCCAGAGTCTGTTTTTCACATCTAAACTTTTATTTTTTATTAAAAAAAATTTTTTTTATATTTTTTTTTTTATGTTTTTTTATATATATATTTTTAATTTTTTTCTAAGAAATTGAAATGACTAAGGTAGAGATGTTACAACTAATGGTTGTACTATCTCAACCTCCTTTTGTTGTGATATTGTTTGAATGAAGTCTTCTTTGTTGATGGGCTTATGATATATCTTCAGCCTGTGTCCATTGACTACAAATGTTTTTCCTTCTTCGTCAATGGTAGTAATTTTGATTGATCCATTTTCAAAAACTTAAAAAATTTCGTATGGGCCCATCCAGTGTGTTGTGAACTTGACTTTATGATCTTTGAATTTTGATTCAAACAGTAAAGCCCAGTCACATTCTTTAAACTCTTTCTTCTTTATGTGTGTGTCATGCCATTGTTTCCTTTGTTTTTGCATGAAGATTGTTCTTTCTTCTGCCTGCTGCTTCATTTCATCTAACTAGTTCAGTTGCATGATCCTTTCCTTTTGAGCTTCATTAAGATCAATGCCTAAGTCTGCAGCCATTTTATAAATATGCATATGAAATTCAATAGGAAGCATTACCTCTTTTCCACACACCAGCTGATATGGTGTAAATCCTATTGTATCTTTCCATGTAATCTTGTATGCCCAGAGACCATCCTTGAGCTTTTCCTCCCAATTATTTCTGTTCATTGCGACTGTGATAATTCCTTCCAGAGTCTTATTCGTAGATTCCACTTGGGCATTGGCCTGTGGATGGTAAGGTGTACTCCTCCTATGCTTTATTTTATATTTTTTTGTGATGTCTTGAACCAATCTTGAAGTAAAATAATTCCCTTGGTCTGTGACTATCTCTCTAGGTACTCCATACCTTACAAATATTTCTTCAAAAAGAAAATTTACCACTATTTTCTCGGTTGCCCTTACTAGTGCCTTTGCTTCAGCCCATTTGGTTACAAAGTCAGTACATACTAGAATGTACTTTTTACCCTTACACGGTGGTTTAATGGGTCCAACAAAATATAGATCCCATTTTTCAAATGGCTCTAGATGTACTTGAGGTTGTAATGGCATCTGATCCGAGGTTGTTGGTCTACCCATGCATTGGAAACTATCACAACTTCTTACATATTTCTTGGAATCCTTGAAAATGGATGGCCAATAATAGCCAAGACTGAGGATTTTGAATGTTGTCATTTTGGCTGCAAAATGCGCACCACAAGGTTCATCATTGCAAGATTTTAATACATCAATAAATTAATCATTTCTTACACATATTCTAATAAACATATCATAACCAGTTTTTTAAGCCTCGAAAATCGCTGCTTGAACATTGGGGGATAACCACTCGGTCGGGACCTTAGGACAACTCCTTTTCCATTTGGTATGGTGGCTCCGACTGGATTAATAGGAATAGTTTCCCAATAATTTAAATGGGTTGGTAATGGAATGATTGGGTGAAGGGAAAATGGGACTAAATGACTGAAATAAATTATCTAATATAATATTAAACTGATAAAATAATTCTAAAACTAACTCGGGTATCAAATGTGAATACAACTTTCAATTGTTTCAACTAACCAATAACCATTAAACTGTATTATAGCTTAATTGAAATATGTAGTAACAAATAAAGATAAATCTATTGAAGAAATTAAATGGAGTTATAATAACATATTTCATTCATCATTCATATATCATTTTCATATACTGTAAAAGATAAATATTTCTACACACTCAGAAATGATATGTATAAAGAAATATTGTGAAACAAGTATACATAAACGATAGCAATTTAAAAGAGAATATCACGTGACATAAGAAAACTAACAGTGAATAGATAGAAATATCATATCCATCTTGATACTTTCTAATGCAATATGATATCAAAATCCAGCAACTTCAATGTAAAATAGACTCCAAGATACAAAAATGCAATTCTTAAAGGAAATTTTTCACAGAATCACCAGATGTGATATTTTATAAAAATATAAGAGTTAATAGAGTACAAAAATGTAATCTCCAAGTCAAAATATTACAAATTAAGGACCCCTTTCTAAATGCATGAAAGGGGTTTAAATAGGTACTTAATAAAACAAAATAACTAAAACTATTCCTACAATCTATCTAATAAAAAAAAAAAATCTAAAAATGGAAAAGTGATCTTGAAGTGAACTGATTCATTAATTATATGTTGCATTTGGTGTGCCCAGATGGCAAATTTTGAGCATTTATTTCACTTCTTCTGGATGACTAAGCTTTGAGTGTAACTACCCTGTGTATGTGGCAAGAGAAAATTCAGGAATGATGCAATTGATGGAATTTGAAAGAAATTTAATTGTTGTTTGCTGACTATGAGGCTTGATAAGGTAGGTCCACATCGTATCCCATGATATTCCCTGCAGTTGGCCAATTTTCTGATTTTTATTGATTATTTCTTGTTTCCATCTCTAATCAGTTTCTTTTACCCTAGGTAACTTTCCAGCGGTACAATCTGAAATCAAATTGATTACATACATGCTATTATTCACTAGTTGTGTTACATTGTTCATCATACTTTTAGCTCTGGATGTAGCTCCTTCTGCTTTGATTAAACTCTTTTCCCATTCTGCAAAAATAGTTTCTTTATGTCTCTCCACAATCCTAGGAAGGTTTGCTTTTCTTCCTGACTCTGAGTCTTGCCATAAAAGAAATTCGGAAATTTTTTTGTTAGCTTCATCAAATTCAATCTTAATACTGACTCCCTCAACTACTAAGGAAGATTTAATTTCACACAAGGATTCTGCTTCTGCAACCTTTAGACAAAATTCATTTAATTGCTGAGACAATAACTTGCTTGTCTCCAGGACTTCATTTTTGAACTGATCCAAATTAGGATAATTCTTAAACTTGTCCAATCTGGATTGAAACATCTTCTCTTGCTCAATCTTTGAAGTCTTCTTGTTTTGCAGAAGAGCTTGTAATTTTTCTATATCTTGGTTAGTTGTTGTTGCTTTTCTAAGGTCTGTTGATCAATCTTTTTCTTTTCAACAACAAGCTGCTCTTCTAGCTATATGGATTTGAGCTCTTCATCTTGAAATTGTTGTTCTAACTGAATAATTTTCTGTTGGTTCTCTGTAACCTATTCTTCTAACATAGCTATTTACAAATATTTTTGTTTCATTAATTGTGTAACTTCAGAGGCCTTGTCTATAGTTGCAGCACTATAGGCACCTGCGTATTGAGATAATTTAGTGAGATCCTTAGATGGATTCACCTCAGCGTTTTTATAAACAATATTCATAAACTCCACCTGTGATGTCGAAAGTGCATCCTGATCAGTTATCCTCCTCTTCCTCTGTTTTCTCACAACAGCCTTATGCTTAGGATTGTAAAATACATCGAGAGGAGGGATTTATTCTATTTTAAACATAATTTCACTTGTGGGATTTTCAGGAATAACTTCTACATCCTTTTCTTCCAGAACATTAACTTGGGCATTATTCTATTGTCCTATTTTCTTGAAAAATTGTTCATATTGGCTCAGAAAATGAGGAGAAACTATAAGTTTAGCAGATTCAACTACCTTTTTAGTAGCTTCCTCTCTTCCAAGTTGAAAATCTGGATTACTGTTTATATCTCCTTTTTGTGATTGTTCAGTAGATTTACTGTTTTTTCCTCCTTTCTCAGAATACACGTTGGTATCAGTGCCAGTGCTTTTTTTCCTTTCGGGGATGAAGACTGCTGATTAGTATGTACATCAAGTTTAGGAGTTATTTATTTCTTCTTAGTATTAACTTTGCTGCTAATGTTTTCTTTATGTATAACACGATTAGTTCCTGTTACTTCTTTATGTGTCTGTATGATGAATTTGCTAGCAGATGTTTTTTTTATTGTTTTTCCAGATGTATCTTTTGTTTCCTTCTGTTGTGATTCATTCTCCTGCATAGGAACTCTTAATTGATCCAGAGGAACTTTGAGTAACCTCTGGTTTATAAAAAACATAAACTTATTCAACTCTTCAACATGGAATTTGGACTTGGCCAAATCAAAAAATTGGGACAAATTATCTACAGAAACAAATAAATCATCGAAAATATCTGGTTCATGTTCGAACTGAGCAATTGAAACAACAGTAGTAAAATCAAATGCCACCTTCCTTGGGTCATATTGTCTCCCTGGTATTGTTGAAGGTTTAAGATTGATTAGCTTACAAAATTCTTTTTCAGCATGAAAAAAAACACTAAGAGTATAATCTCCACATTTAAAAGGAAAAGTATGCCACATTAGCTTCTTGTTGTTCTTCAAAGTCCTAGACATGCCTTCTACTGTCAGCTGATATGAAATTTCCTGTGCTACTAGTTTCTCTATAATATACAAAGGAAGAGTGTGTGGTTCTACAATACTTCTGAAAACTATGATATATGTGAATCTTTCTTCTCTAAACCAATCCACAATCGAGGATAAATCAACTTTAGCCTTCTTAGAAAACCTAGGAGGGAATCGGCCAAAAATATTTTGATAATTCGGGATAACAAAACCGTGACAAAATCTGTAAACATGGCTTTTGAAATTCCCCTTCCAAAATAACTTGTGATATATATGAATAGGAGCAGGATCTTTAGGGGTACATTTCCATCCTAACATGGGGAATTCAGAATTGAAACAAAGGGAATCTAGGATATAAGAACAAAAGTAAAAAGGAGTAATATTTCCTAAGCTTTTGTCTTTCCTATACTCAAGAATCCTATTGGATATCTTATAAAAAAGAATCACAGCCCAGTCCATTATCTCAGAATTTATAGCAGAATGTATTAATGGCACCATTTGTATAGAAAACCTAGCTGAGTTATCATTCCCAAACAATATGTACATCATTTCTGCGGCATAACAGTATGGAGGAGAAAGAGACTCCACAGAGTACATACCTGATGCCTTGTGTTTGTGATTTTTGGGAGCCCTTCTCCATTCTCTAATTAGCTCTGACTGATTTTCATTATTTGCAGCAAATTCCTTGATGAAGTCTTTGTTGTAGATTTTCTGTGGGTCCGAAAGGTGATACATCACTTTAATTTCCTCTACTTTGAACGACCTGAATGTTGCTCCAGAAGCTGAAATAGAGGTTCAATTTTGGATAGCCACATTATCAATTACCCACCGAATAACATCATAATATGGAAAAATGTTTGCCTGAGTTGCAATTCAGTGCAGGAATGAGTTCACTAATGCACTAAGAGGAGTCTCAGAATCAGAGTATGAGTCGTCTTCATTAGGAACTGTTTCCTTGGCCTCAACAAATTTAGGGTTTTCCTTTTCAATCAGGTTATATACATTTTCCCACGTCATCTTACCAAGTCCCTGGAATGAGGTGTCTGTAACCAGCTTAAACTTCATTGGTTTCTCTTTAGGTACCATGGTGAACATATGAGCTTTTGCAGTAACGACAGCTTTTGATTTCCTAGATCTCTTTGACATTTCGGTATCAGGTAATGCTTCCCTCATTCTATGAATGAAAGGAATGGATGTTCTATTGTTCTGCAAAGAAGAAAAGATTTCAACCGAGGTGAAAATGCAATAATGAGAACAACTATACAAAAGGATTCATTCGTTGATTTCCATTTATTATCTCCGTGGTTAAAACTTAAATTCCCTCTAAGGAGTCACACTCATGTATTTAAAACAAAATCATTTTCCATTATTTGTTTGATTTCTTATTCAATATTATATGTACAATTGGGAGTTGGCACTTTTGAAATAAGTGTTAAAATATTACCTTTTGAATTCTTGCGATGCAATGAATAAATAGTGTATGAGCATCAAGTAATAATAGCATCGGGAATCTTCAAAGGTACACAAAATAACATAATAATTTTTATTCCGATTTCCAATTGAGATGATCACATCGGGGATTCTTAAATGGAGTGGATAGTTAATGAGTTTCTTCGATTTCCGATTGCGATGAGGTGGGGTCCACCACGTCGGAGTCTTTTAATAAAACAAATATAACATTTGTTTATCCGCAATGCAATTGCGATGAAGCTCATTGCATCAGGGTTTTGAAATTGACCACATAGAATTTTTTTTTAAGTTTTTGCGAAGAGCGATTGCGATGAACAGCGTCACATCGGCGTATTTCAAAGCAGATGTGATTACTTACAAATTTTCCGATTTGCGATTGCGATATGACTCATCGCATCGGAGTTTTATTATAACAAGTCCATGAAAGGTCATTCTCTGAAATGCGATTGTGATGAATCACACCACATCAGAAATATGAAAAACAAATATGAAAACTTAAATATCTCTCTCATTTGCGATTGCGATTAAGTTCCATCACATTGGATTTTTACAAAGTGAATATAAGACTTAAATATTTCTTTGATTTCCGATTTTCGATTACTCTACACATCAAATATTGTTAAATATTAAAAAATTTATGTAATATTGTGATATGATAAAAGCTTTATATCTCATCAGATTGGAAAGTTTTTCAATGTTATATTTATTTATAAAGACTTGTTAATAAATATTTGCAATATGTCCTCTTATCACTGAACTTCTTATTCCTAATTTAAAAATGATCGGATTGTTTCTAAATCTTTTATTTATATCTAGAAAGCAAGATAAAAAGGGGACCTATTTCTAAATGAAATTTATTCTAGAAATTTAGAAATGGGGAGGGTTGTTGTACAGTACAACAATTGGCGATTCACAGGAAGAAACCATTATCTCTAAAAAATTAAAATGAACACTATATTTCTAATATGTAAAAATTTATAAAGATAATGAAAACTCTCTTAGGATAATGCAAATAAAATCTAACTATGAAAAAGAATAAAAATCACTTACAATTTCTTTCTAATTCCTTAACAATAAATTTTTTTTTGGGTTATCTCAAGCTTTCATTGGTTGATAATAATGAAGTAAGTGGACTTCTTCAAGTTCAGATTTTTTAATATACTCTATTGTCATAGGCATCGCCTCTGTTGCCAGCAAACGTTCATAGTCTCAACAAGATTACCTTTTAACCATCAACTATTCATTATCACATCCAACTAAGATTATGAATCTTTAAAAATAAATTCATAAGACATATTATCTCACGTTTTTTGTCTTTTTTTTTTTTTTTTTAAAGAGCCATTGTCCTGGTTTGGTAGCTAGTAAGTAACAATTCCATTCACTAGTTGTAAATAAACTGAACAAGCTGGCTCGTGATGAGAACCCTTGTCTTACTTTTATAAGCCATTACCCTGTTTTGGTATGCAGTATTGGTAATTTCAGTTTTATTACTTCTTATGATCATGGTAAGTAGGCTCATGATGAGACCTCTTATCTCCTAAATTTTGTCATATAGTTTCTTAGAATTACATTCTAAAAAATCACAACCAAAACGGATGGGGCGAAATAGTTGTATCCTTAAGAATAAATGGATGACAATTCTTAGAGTCTTTTGTTTGCTAGAGCTTGAAAAAGTCTTTACTTTTTAAAGATAACCTTTCTCTTCTTAATAAACTTAAAATGATTTACATTTTCCTCAAAGTTTCAAAAGATCATGCAAATGTTTTGAACAAATTTTCAAAGTCTAACATTTTATTTTAAATTATCCAAAATTGTAATCATTTTCCTAAAAATTCTTATTTACACAAAATAAGTATTTATAAAACTTTTCCTAAAACAATTTTCTAATAGTAAAAGGTCAATCAAAGACTATTAACAACCTTTATTTATAAAAACAAATAAAAATTGCAGAAAGGAATATGTACAAGTAAGAAGGGGTTACCTCCTTATGAAAATAATTTCTTTAAGACAAGCCCATTTACAGGAAGAGGTTCTCTCTTTCCTGTTAAATCTTGGAGTATGAATGTATATGAGCTTATATTTTCTGCAATCTGAAATGGTCCAAGCCACATTTTCTGAAATTCGGTATGCTTACCTTTTTCTTCATGTGCTTTATCCCATTTCAGAACAAGATCACCAATTGACAAATGTTTTGGGCTTGTGGAACTTGAATCAAAAGAAGATTTTACAAGCTATTGATGTTTTTCATGAATATCTTTTTCTTTTTCTCTATCTTCTTCTAATTTAATGATTTGATCAAATCTCAACTGAATGGATAAGAAAGGATTTTCTTCAATGAATTGCACTATGGCTAATGATGGAAGAGCTAGATTTGATGGTATTACAGCTTCTTTTCCATAAAATAAATTGAAAGGTTAAGTTCCTATAGAAGCTTTAACAGTAATATGATCAGCCCATAATGCAGAGATTAAAGACTTGTGCCAATTCTTTTGATTTTGATCAATGGTCCTTTTAATGATTTTGATGAGATTTTTGTTAGTGGATTCAGCTAAACCATTACCTTGTGGATAATAATTTTCTGAATATTTCAATTTAAAACCTCTTTTAATTGAAAATTCCATTATATTATTACCAGAAAAATAATATGCATTGTTGAAGACCAGAGCGTTAGGTACACCAAACATGGTAATGATGAATTGATTGATAAAATCAATAATTGTATCAGAATTGGCTACCTTTAGAGGGATTTCTTCTACCCACTTTGTGAAGTAATCTATTGCTGTGAGGATGTATTTGTGTTGTTTGGAAGAATGGGGTACTATCTCACCAATGATATCAAGCCCCCATTGCTCAAATGGTTGCTCAATGTTTACTGGCTGCAAAGGAAAAGTTGGATTCCTTTGTCTTCCACTAGCAGTTTGAAAAATTTTGCACCTCCTCACATAATCATGTGTATCTTTGAAAAGGGTAGGCCAATAATATCCAACATGGATGATTTTGTGAGTTGTGGTATCAACTCCAAAATGACCACCTACTGGTCCATCATGTAATTCCTGCAATACCTTTTTTGCTTCAGTCTTTTCAAGACATCTTAATAGGATTGAATCATAATTCTTTCTAAATAACACATCATCAATGATTTCATATTTAGTAGCCTTCAATATTAAAGCACGTTTATTTTTATAGCTGAGATTAGAAGGAGCATACCCATTTTTGAAGTAAAATATCAGATCAGCATACTGAGATTCAAAATCTGTAACACTTATCTGACTTACTTAAACATCATTGTCTGGATATTAATTTTCTAGTATGTTATGAGCTCCTTCTGATAATCTACAAAAACCTTGACCTCTAACAATCTTTGCTGCTTTAATATCAATATCATATTCTTGCAAATCTATCACCCAATTAGCACTTTTTTCTCCTACTTCTCTTTGAATTAATAATTTCCTCACTGCAGAGAATGGGACAATAAATTTTGTGTGTGTTTTTAAGAGAAAAGGCCTAAAATTTTTGATTGAATTAAATATAGCGAATGCTTGTTTTTCTACATCGGAATAATTTAGCTCAGCTCTTTGCAGATTCGAGCTGAAGAAAGAAATCGGTGCTTCAATTTTTTGATCATTGAACTATGTTAAAACAATAGCATAGGATGTTTCGGTTGCCAAAGTATAAAGAATAAAATCTTTAGAAAAATTGGGAGTATTCAATGCAGGTGCATTAATGATTGTCTTCTTGATTGCATCAAAGGCTTCTTTTTCTTTATACCCCCATTTGAATACTGAATTTTTCTTAATCATATTTTGCATAGGTAAAAAAATTTGGGAAAAATCTGGAATGAATCTTTTTATAAAATTAATTTGCCCTAAAAATGATTGCATGGACTTTTTATTATGAGGTAAAGAAATATCATAAATTTCTTTAACTCTGTCAAGCTCGATATATATACCATATTTTGACACAACAAACCCTAAGAGTTTTCCTTCATCGAGAGAAAAGAAGGATTTATTTGGGTTCAAGGAAATACCAAACCTTCTACATCTTTCAAATATTTGTTTCAGACCATGTAGATGATTGGATCTCTTTTTTGAATAAACTCTTATGTCATCAAGATAAATGACAACTGATCTATTAAATAAACCCTTAAATGTTATGTCCATGGCTCTCTGGAAAGTAGCTCCTGCATTTACTAAACCAAAAGGCATTTTCTTATAAGCATAGGTTCCCCATTTGGTTCTAAAATTGGTTTTCAACCTATCATCTGGATGTACTAAAATTTGATTATAGCCCGAAAATTAGTCAAGGAAGGACATGAGTTCAGAACCAGCTACCTTTTGGAGAATTTTCTCCATGGTTGGCAATGGGAAATTGTCCTTTTATCATGCCTTATTTAAATTTCTGAAATCAATACAGATTCTAATATCACCATTTTTCTTCCTTGCAGGTACCATGTTGGAAACCCAATTGGAATGTCTCACAGGAAAAATGATTTTGGCTTTCAAAAGTTTGTTGGGTTCTGTTTTGATTTGATCCTCAAGATTTGGATGAATATTTCTTAACTTCTGTTGAACAGGCTTAACAACAGATAGTATTAAAATTGGGTGTTGAATCACAAAAGTGTCATAAGTCTTTAAGTCCTCATAATTCAAAGTGAAGACATTTTTATATTTACTCAGAATGATAAAAGTAGATCTTTCTTCTGGAGTTAAATGGAGTCCTAGATTAACATTCTGAGGTTTAGAATCAAAGCCAAGATTCACTAATTCAAACGTCAAAGTTGAACTTTGAAGTTTAGCATTAGTAACTTTCATGAATCTATCTTTAATCTCATACCGATCCTTAAGTTTAACAACAGATTTAGGAATTGGATTTTCATTGCTTCTTGAAGTAATTTGTAGATCATGATCATCTTCATCAATAATTTGTTCATCATATGATTTCTTAGAAGTTAAGAAATTCAATATATCTTGATCATGGTAGAATACTCTCCAATTAGTAATATTATATGGGACAGATGGGCGAAAAATAAATTCTACTGAAAATCTATCAGGACTACAATCTTCAGCGGGGAGGAGTTTGGATGCAACATTAGCTAACAAATCAGTTGATGTGTTTTGATTTCTAGGAATAGAAGAGATATTAAATGCTACAAGTTGAGTGGTAAGGTCCTGTACTAGGGTTTGATAATGTTTGAGATGTCTTGAAAGACAATGGATGATATTCCTTACTTGTATTATGACAATTTCAGAATCTCCATATACTTTCAAGTATTTTACATTTAACCCTATGGCCTTATAAAGCCCTTGAATCAAGGCTTCATATTCAACGGTATTATTAGTGCACTCAAATTATAATATACATGATAGCATGGTTTTCTCGCCTTCTAGATCAATTAGGATGCATCCTCCTCCTGCTCCATCACTAGATTTTGATCCATCAAAATATAATGACCAAAATAAATTTCTATCTATAGGCTTATCTACAAATGAATCAGAAATATTAACAATTCTAGAAGAATTAGATTGCTAAAAATTTTCAATTTGAGAAGCAAAAGTATTTATAGAAAAGGGTGATTGTGGTGCAGTAAAATTCCCAAGAAATGAATCAGTAGAATAACCTCCAAGAATGTTGTTGTTGAAAGCTACAGGTTCATTTGGTTGTTCAAATTCAGTTACAGTATGTGTCATATGTTTTTCTCGCTTGATTTTAATTTGATTTGGTTTCCCTTTGTAGGGAAGCCACATATGTGAAAATTAGTTGCAATATAACCATTAAGTTTCGCAGACCAGTCCCTGCTTAAGACTAACCCATAGAATTCAGGAATATCTGCAGTTAGAATATCAATTCTTTGGACAATCCTAGGATCGGAAGCTATTCTAATGGTAACTAAATTGATTTCTCCAACAACTTTAACTTTAGAGAGATCCAATTGTACAATGTGAACAACACACTTTTGTGGTTCAATATTCAATTTCGCACAGACTGAAGTAAGCATTATATTAGAGGATGCTCTAGAATCAATTAAACAATTATGAAAATTCTTATTGTAGATTTCATAAGTCAATAGAAATGGAGGTGTCTGAGAATTTGACCTTTCTCCAATAAAAACAGTATCTGTGGCATCTAATTTTTCTGGTGGCTTACTAGTCCCTTTAGGTGCTTTGGCAACTACACCGCTTGGTAAAGGAGAAATAGGTGTAGCATTTAATTCTTTCAATAGCATATTTTTTTGATGTTTAATTTTGCTGAGTTCATGTAATGAAATGGTCGCTCTAGTATTTTTCATGTCCTCAACAATGTTATAATCCATCAGGTCTGATACCACCAGAGTCTTAGATGATGATGTGGGAGGATTGGAAGATGATGGCTGATTCTGAGTGGGTAAGGAAGAAGCTCTCTTTGTAGGAGTCTTGTCTTTCATACTCGGAGTTATATTTTTCTTCTTAGGAACAAGTTGAATAGGTTCCGATGTAGATTTTATCCTTGTACTTACATGCATAGCTTCTTGTTCTATTTCATTGTCCGAATTAGGGACAATGAAATCCCACATTCCATGTAGTTCATCTACTTCTTCCTTTTAATATTCTTCATCTGACACTGGAGGAGTATCTTCCTCTTCTTTGTCTTCTAATTCTGCATTGGAGATTGCATTGGGAGGTTTTGATTCAGCTTGATTTCTCTTGAAATTTCTGAATGGTCTCTTTGTAGAAGTCTTTTCTACTTGCTTTTTGAGCTTAAACATCTCATTAGACATGGTTTTAAGAACTTTCTATAAACCCTCCATGTCATATGGATCTCTTGGTGTCTTTTTCTTAGAATCATCTTTAAAAGTGACTTTCTTTGATTTTCTTTCCTCAATAGCATTTTTCTTCTCTAGAGAAATCATTCTTTTTTCAACTGAAATAGCTTCTTTCATATTCTCAGCTAAAGTCGGTTTTGCAGCTCTATCTACAAAAATTTCTATGTTTGAGGGCAAAGCATTAATATACCATTCACTTCTAACCTGCTCACTAGGTTTAGATGTCGTAGGGATCTTATTAAAGAGTTTATTGAATCGAGAGTTAAAATCTTTAATGGGTTCCTTGGGTTGAGTATTTAAATTGGAGAGATCGTTGATTAGAGTAGCTATTGATCTATCATCTCCATATTTAGTTAAAAATTTCTCTTCAAACATATCCCAACTTGTAATCGAATCTGAAGGTAAGGAAAAGTACCAGGATCCTACTGTCCCTTGCAAGGTATAGGGGAATAACTTGACTACAACATCGTCATGCTCTACCGCATTTAAATCTATAGCAAGCATAAAGTTATAGACGTGTTCTTCTGCTTGTATAGCAGTATCTGGACTAAATTTTGGCAACCATTTTTTAGGATGATCAGGTATATCATGCAAAGGAGCAGCCATATTTACAGCTCCTTGTCTAGTCCATGGTCTCTGTGCCATTGTTTTGATAATGGTAGAAGAACTAGAAGTGACAACTGGTGTATGAGTGGTAACAGTTGAAGTACTGGAAGAGCCAATCGGTGTTTGAGCAGATGTTGTTTGAGTAGATGATGATGATGATACTACTACACTTTTCTGATTTGGAGCTTGGGAAAAAGATGATTGAATTTGCGATGAAAAAATAATATCACTTTCTGTTTCTGATGGAGTTTTTCTTGTTTTTACTCTACTAGGTAAAGGAAATTCTTTTGGAGAAATTCCAAGTTTTTCACTTTGTGACCTAGTAAGAGGTCTGGAAGAAGCAAACTACGAGGTGACACTACCTTCAGATATTTTTTATTATTCTAATGATAATGAGAATCCTTGAAGTTTATGAACTAAATATTCAACTTCAGGAGATTCAGGAGGTGGATTATCTTATTTATCTGAGACTTTGGTAGTGGGTGTTTGAATACTTTTATCAATTTATTCTCTAGTGATTTGAGATGTGGAAGAAATTGAAGGTGATGAGGGTGTTGTGCTCTTAGAATGGCTTGTGGATTTGGATTTATCTGCCACTCATAGCTTTGGCCCTCCTTTTAGCGCCAAAAATGTTGAAGCCTCGAAAATCGCTGCTTCGAACATTGGGGGATAACCACCTGGTCGAGACCTTAGGACAGCTCCTTTTCTACCTGGTATGGTGGCTCCGACTAGATTGATAGTACCAGTTTCCTAATAATTTATATGGGTTGGTAATGGAATGATTGGGTGAAGGGAAAATGGGACTAAATGACTAAAATAAACTATCTAATCTAATCTAAAACTGATAAAATAATTCTAAAACTAACCCAGGTATCAAATGTGAATACAACTTTCAATTGTTTCAACTAACCAATAACCATTAAAATATATTATAGCTTAATTTAAATATGCAGTAACAAATAAAGATAACTATGTTTAAGAAATTAAACAGAGTTACAATAACATATTGCATTCATCATTCATATATCATTTGCATATACTGTAAAAGATAAATATTTCTACAGAATCAGAAATGATATGTATAAAGAAATATTGTGAAAC
Source organism: Pinus albicaulis (assembly GCA_034641835.2). Taxonomy (NCBI): domain Eukaryota; kingdom Viridiplantae; phylum Streptophyta; class Pinopsida; order Pinales; family Pinaceae; genus Pinus; species Pinus albicaulis. The sequence continues at coordinate 833,143,494 of CM076580.1, forward strand.
AAGTATACATAAATGATAGCAATTTAAAAGAGAATATCACATAACATAAGAAAACTAACAGTGAATAGATAGAAATACCATATCCATCTTGATACTTTCCAATGCAATCCGATATCCAAATCCAGCAACTTCAATGTAAAATAGACTCCAAGATACAGAAATGAAATTCTTAAAGGAAATTTTGCACAGAATCACTAGATGTGATCCTTCAAAAAAATGTAAGAGTCAATGGAGTACAAAAATGTAATCTCCAAGTCAAAATATTACAAATTCAGGACCCATTTCTAAATGCATGAAAGGGGTTTAAATAGGTACTTAATAATAAAAAAAACCTAAAACTATTCCTACAATCTATCTAATAAAAAAAAAATCTAGAATTAACAGAAATGTGATCTTGAAGTGAACTGATTCATTGATTATCTGTTGCGTTTGATGTGCCCAGATGGCATATTTTGAGCATTTCTTTCACTTCTTCTGGATGACTAAGCTTTGAGTGTAACTACCCTATGTATGTGGCATCAAAGAATTCAAGAATGATGCAATTGATGGCATTTGAAAGAAATTTAATTGATGTTTGCTGACTATGATGCTTGATAAGGTAGGTCCACATCGTATCACACGATATTCCTTGCAGTTGGCCAATTTTTTGATTTTTATTGATTATTTCTTCTTTCCATCTGTAATTAGTTTCTTTTACCCTAGTTAACTTGCTAGGGGTACAATATGAAATCAAATTGATTTCATACAGGCTATTATTCACCAGTTGTGTTACATTGTTCATCATACTTTTAGCTCTAGATGTACCTCCTTCCGCTTTGATTAAACGATGTTCCCATTCTGCAAAATAATTTCCTTATGTCTCTCCACAATCATGGGAAGGTTTTCTTTTCTTCCTGACTCTGAGTCTTTCCATAAAAGAAATTCGAAATTTTTTTCATCAGCTTCATCAAATTCAAGCTTAAGACTGACTCCTTCATCTACTAAGGAAGATGTAATTTCACACAAGGATTCTGCTTCTGCAACCTTTACACAAAATTCATTTAATTGCTGAGACAATAACTTGCTTGTCTCTAGGGCTTCATTTTTGAACTGATCCAAATTAAGATAATTCTTAAACTTATCTAATCTGGATTGAAACAACTTCTCTTGCTCAATCTTTGAAGTCTTCTCATTTTGTAGAAGAGATTTTAATTTTTCTATCTCTTGGTTTAGTTGTTGTTGCTTTTATAAGGTCTGTTGATCAATATTTTTCTTTTCAATAGCAAGATGCTCTTCTAGTTATTTGGATTTGAGCTCTTCATCCTGCAATTTCTGTTCTAACTGAATAATTTTATGTTGGTTCTCTGTAACCCGTTATTCTAACATAGCTATTTACAAATATTTTTGTTTCATTAATTGTGTAACTTAAAAGACCTTGTTTATAGTTGCAGCACTATAGGCACCTGTGTATTGACATAATTTAGTGAGATTCTCAGATGGATTCACCTCAGCATTTTTATAAAGAATATTCATAAACTCCACCTGTGATGTCGAAAGTTCATCCTGATCAGTTCTCCTCCTTTTGCTTTGTTTTCTCACAATAGCCTTATGCTTAGGAATGTAAAAACATCCAGAGGAGGGATTTCTTCTATTTTCAACAAAATTTCACCTGTGGTATTTTTAGGAATAACTTCTACATCCTGATCTTCCAGAACATTAACTTGGGGATTATTCTGTTGTCCTATTTGCTGGGAAAACTGTTCATATTGGCTTATCGAATGAGGAGAAACTATAAGTTTAGCAGTTTCAACTACCTTTTTTTTAGCTTCCTCTCTTCCAAGTTGAGAATTTTGATTATTGTTTATATCTCCTTTTGGTGCCTGTTCAGTAGCTTTAATGTTTGTGCCTCCTTTCTTAGAATGCCCGTTGGTATTAATACCAGTGCTTTCTTTTCCTGTCTGGGCTGAAGACTGATGATCAATATGTACATCAAGTTTAGCAGTTGTCTATTTCTTCTTAGTATTAACTTTGATGCTAATGTATTCTTTTTGTATGACAAGATTAGTTCCTGCTACTTCTTTCTGTGTCTGTATGATGACTTTGATGGAAAAATTTTTTGTTATTTTTTTCCCAGATGTATCCTCTGTTTCCTTCTATTGTGATTCATTCTCCTGCATAGGAACTCTTAATTGATCCAAAGGAACTTTGAGTAACCTTTGGCTTCTAAATAACATAAACTTATTCAACTCTTTAGCTTGGAATTTGGACTTGGCCAAATCAAAAACTTGGGACAAGTTATCTACAGAAACAAATAAATCATTGAAAATATCTCATTCATGTTTGAACCAAGCAATTGAAACAACAATAGTAAAATCAAATTCCAACTTCCTTGGGTCATATTGTCTCCCTAGGATTGTTGAAAGTTTAAGATTGGTTAGCTTACCAACTTCTTTTTCGGCATGAACAAAATTACTGAGAGTGTAATATCCACATTTAAAAGGAAAATTAGGCCACATTATCTTCTTGTTGTTATTTAAAGTCCTGGACATGCCTTCTACTGTTAGCTGATATGAAATTTCTTATGCTAACAGTTTATCTGGAACATACAAAGGAAGAATGTGTGGTTCTACAATACTTCCGAAAACTATATGTGAATCTTTCTTCTCCAAAACAATCCCCAATTGAGGATAAATAAACTTTAGCCTTCTTAGAAAACCTAGGAGGGAATCAGCCAAAAATAGTTTGATAAATCGGGATAAGAAAACTGTGACAAACTTTGTAAACATGGCTTTTGAAATGCCCCTTTCACAATAACTTGTGATATATATGAATAGGAGTAGGATATTTAGGGGTACATTTCCATCCTAACATGGGGAATTTAGAATTGAAACAAAGGGCATCTAGGATATAAGCACAAAAGTAAAAAGGAGTAATATTTCCTAAGCTTTTGTCTTTCTTATACTCAAGAACCCTATTGGATATCTTATCAGAAAGAATGAAAACCCAATCCATTATCTCAAAATTTATAGTAGAATGTATTAATGGCACCATTTGTATAGAAAAACTAACTGAGTTATAATTCCCAAACAATCTGCACATCATTGCTACGGCATAAAAGTATGGAGGCGAAAGAGACTCCATAGAGTACGTACCTAATGCCTCATGTTTGTGCTTTTCGGGAGCCCTTCTCCATTCTCTAATCGGCTCTGACTAATTTTCATTATTCGCAGCAAATTCCTTGATGAAGTCTTTGTTGTATATTTTCTGTGGGTCTAGAAGCTGATACATCACTTTAATGTCCTCTGCTTTGAATGACCTGAATGTTGCTCTAGAAGCTGAAACAAAGGTTCTATTTTGGATAGCCACATTATCAATTACCCACCGAATAACATCATAATATGGAAAAATGTTTGCTTGAGCTGCAATTCAGTGCAGGAATGAGTTTGCTAATGCACCAAGAGGAGTCTCAGAATCAGATTCTAAGTCATCTTCATCAGGAAATGTTACCTTGGCCTCAACAACTTTAGGGTTTTCCTTTTCAAGCATGCTATATAAATTTTCCCACGTCATCTTACCAAGTCCCTGGCATGAGGTGTCTGTAACGAGCTTAAACTTCATTGGTTTCTCTTTAGGTACCATGGTGAACATAGGAATTTTTGCAGTGACGGCAGCTTTGGATTTCCTGGATCTCTTCAAAATTTTGGTATCAGGTAATGTTTCCCTCATTCTGCGAATGAAAGGATTGGACGTTCTATTGTTCTGCAACGAAGAAAAGCTTTCAGCCGAGGTGAAAACGCAATAATGGGAACAACTATACAAAAGGATTCATTCATTGATTTCCATTTATTATCTCTGTGGTTAAAACTTAAATTCCCTCTAAGGATTCACACTCATGTATTTAAAACAAAATCATTTTCCATTATTCATTTGATTTCTTATTCAATATTATACGTACAATTGGGAGTTGGCACTTTTGAAATAAGTGTTAAAATATTACCTTTTGAATTCTTGTGATGCGATGAATAAATAGTGTATGAGCATCAAGTAATAATCTCATCGGAAATATTTGAAGGTACACAAAATAACATAATATGATTTATTCCGATTTCCAATTGCAATGATCGCATCGAGGATTCTTAAATGGAGTGGATCGTTAATGAGTTTCTCCGATTTTCGATTGCAATGAGGTGGGGTCTTCCACATTAGATTATTTTAATCAAATAAATATAACATTTGTTTCTCTGCAATGCAATTGTGATGAAGTGCATCACATCGGGGTTTCGCAATTGACCACATAGAATTTGTTTAAAAAATTTTCAAAGAGAAATTGCGATTAAATGCGTCACATCGGAGTATATCAAAGCATATGTGATTACTTCAAAAAATTTCAATTTGCGATTATGATATGACTCATCCCATCGGAGTTTTATTATAACAAATCCATGAAAGGTCATTCTCTGAAATGTGATTGCGATGAATCACATCACATCGAAAGTATGAAAAAAAAATATGAAAACTTAAAGATCTCTCCGATTTGCGATTGTGGTTGATTTCCATCGCATCGGAGTTTTACAAAGTGAATATAATACTTAAATATTTCTCCGATTTCCGATTTGTGATTACTGTACACATCAAATATTGTTAAATATTAAAAACTTTATGTAATATTGTGATATGATAAAAGCTTTATATCTCATCGGATTGGAAATTTTTTCAATGTTATATTTGTTTATACAGACTTGTTAATAAAGATATGCAATATGTCCTCTTATCACTGAACTTCTTATTCCTAATTTAAAAATGATCGGATTGTTTCTAAATCTTTTATTTCTATCTAGAAAGCAAGATAAA